>VWZY01013290.1:33532-156225 GCA_013399075.1 Chloroceryle aenea
TTTTTTAATCCAGAGGCCCTGTTGGTAGGGAGAAGCAAATTATGTCTGGCATCTACAAAGGACTTCTGCACTAGTATTTTAATTTCAGAGGGGATGGGAGGAGGGATCTTGCTTCTCAGTCCTCTCCATCAGAGTGTTCATCAGGTTAAGCAATGATCCCAGCCTTCAAGGTATTCTCAGTTGTTATGAGAAGAGAGAGCATGTTTGCCTTTCTTTTGTGTGAGCAAATGAAGAATAGGAGTTACCCTTTAGTATGAAGTTAATAGGGGTAGCAACCCAAATGTCTGTTATTTTACGTTATGCTTGCGTAGGTGACAGAGTGAACAGAAACACCTAATGAGATGGTTGTTAGATCATAAAATGATCACTCCTGAGGAGTGACCACGCTGCTTTGTTGCTGCCTTTTTCTCACAATATTTCTACCTTTAATTGCCAGCTCCACTAATATTTCCTCCAATCATCCTTTTCAGGGAGCTATGCCATGCAATGATGTCCCAAAAATGTTTGGGATGCTGATGCTGTTCTTATCTTCCCTCAAAACTCACAGGGGCATGCCATCTCCTGTCCCACTGCTTCAGCTGCAGTCCAGTTAGATTCACAAATTTTAAATGATTTTGATAACCTTCTGCTTTGCCATCCCACTGCCAGGAACAGCTCACTGGAATTAATCCATGCTGCTTTACACGGGTAGTTTACATGTGCGGGCTCATAGCTTCTTGATCTTTGTGACTTTCCCAGCTTCTTACTTCCTGACAGCTTTAGCAGAGCTTTTGGACACTTTCAGGCAGCCAGACCCCAGGCAGGGATGTGCCATCTCCTTCATTCTGTATGGACAAGACAGCAGTAGCTTTTGGAATCTTTCTGACAATATTATTTGGCATTTTTCTTAAAATTGTCAAGTCAATCAAGTCCTTTGCTTAATCATTTACTGAGATTACTCTTCAGGTGGGATTTCCACTCATTACTTGGGCAGTAAGCAGAGCAAGTATAAGGGTATTGCTCTATTAACACACCATAAGTGAACTGTCTTTGGACAGTTCAACACATTCAGAGATGTCTTGGTTTGGAAAACAGCTGGGAAGCCCTTGATGTAGTATGCAAATTTGAGATACTATTTCTATTATTAAACAATAACCAAAGATCTTCTTTCTTTGTTTTCTGAAATCTCATTAACTAGGTAGCGACTGTTGATTTTTTTTTTGCGACACACCTTGAGTGAAACCTCAGTAATACACATATTCTCTCTTATTTGCATTGATCCTCCACAGAACTTTACCCTCCCAAAGTACTTACACTTTTTATCTCAGTTGCTTTTATGAACTCAAGTTGTGCAGTTAACTCTATCTACTAGTATATAATGAACTAGAACTCAGTAGAGATATTCCTGATCTGTGACACTTTAGCTTTTGTTTTACCAAAGTAAAATTTGAGTGCTCTGAAAAGTACATAGAATATATTCCAAGTTAAATGTAAAATGCATATTTGTTGTTAAAATACTACTATAACATTGGATCAAGTGCTGAGGCTTTAATATTTGCTCAAGAACAGAGTAAAAATGGATGTGAATTTCAAGTTTCTGTAATTGTTGACAAATGTGATCCCTTCTTCCCACATAGAGAAAATATTTCTTAAAATTAACTTTTCGACAGAAGGAACTAACACACAATTAGATCATGTAAACATTCATTAATTCATGTAAAATAATTAATAGCTAAGCAATTGCTGTAGGAAAACAATGTGTTAGCACTAGTCAGCTCTTGTTCAATTTTCCTATTACGTGATTCATTCAAACATTGGATAAGTCCAGAAACACTTGGGACAATTTCTATTTCCTAAAGTGTCTCTGGATGAAAGCATGACAGGAGTAGCCAGTTCGTACAATACTGAAAATAACTGGGAAATTAGAAGAAACTGCTATATCTCAAAATCCAAGAATAGTGATGTTTATTGTTTGCCCTTATTTCACTGCATTTATTATTTACAGCCTCATGTCTCTATGCAAACTTTGTCAGTTCTTAATATCTTGGAGCTTGATTAATGTGCAAAGACAGAGAAATGTACTTTTGCAACAGCCACTGATGAAAATCTGCAGTAGGAAATTCATGGTCTGAACACGCATCCTGCTCTGGGGCTGCTTAGTTCTGCAGATTCTCAGTGAGAGTTTATTTGGAAAAAGGGTTTGCAGGACTGTGCTGTTGGAGCTTGCCATTATATGTTCTGGCTCGGTCTTTAAAATGTGCAATGGTGTATAGTGCTGCCCAAGGAGAGCAGAGGGATGCAGTGTTGCTCAGTTATAGATCTTACAAAAAAAACCCAAAACGGTTCTATGAAGACAGCCTTTATACACTAGAAAAAATATAAGTGCATATAACATTGGTATTCTTAAAAAACGACACAGCTGTAGCTGTGCATGGTGTTTATGGTGTTTCCTTATTGCCCATAAGTGACACCACTGAGAACTGTGTTAGCACTGAGTATTGAGGTAATGAACTAGGTAATTACATATAGGCGTAGTCTAAGCTACAACAAAACTTGCCCTGCTTTTGTAAATTATGTAACACTGTTATTAGTGGCA
This sequence comes from Chloroceryle aenea, assembly GCA_013399075.1. NCBI lineage: Eukaryota > Metazoa > Chordata > Aves > Coraciiformes > Cerylidae > Chloroceryle > Chloroceryle aenea. The sequence goes on from VWZY01013290.1 coordinate 36,108, forward strand.
ATGTCCTGTCTACTGTGGTAACACCATAGCAGGGAAGAGCGGGGACACTGAGGTTTAAAGGAAGCGGTTGTGGAAACAAAGGCCACGCTTTCCGTAAGCTGCCTGGCAGAGGGAACTGAAAGGTTACAGCTGAAGCTCTATAATGAGCTGACCATTTGGTTGTAGCCTCTGGCATACTTCCACCCTGTTTAACTCCCAGCTATTGACCCTTATGCTGTTAGATCGTGGGATTTCCTAGTCATCCTATCTTTAACAGAACTGCAAAGACCAGTCAGGAGTTTAGTACCAGAAAGTACTATGAATTGTTCTTGTAAACAGCTGTTTACTAGCTGGCAGTGCCTTAAATTTGAGGAAGTGATGCCTGTAAAGCCTATGATATAAATAATTATTATCCTCTCAAGATAAAGAGACCCTTTTCCCTGGTTTGTATTACCGTTTCATATGTGCTGAGAGCAAAGGACAAATTCCCCTAGAATAACTCGATTCTACTTTGCAAAGTCTTCCTCCCTGTATATTTGCAATGCAAATGAAACTCAAAGGTTTTAAAGCAATAGATTGACTAAAATAATTGGGAAGGCTTTAGTTTTCTCTTATGTACTCTGAGCTCTTCGGTATTTCAGATGTTTGTTGCCATAAAGGGAATGTATACCAGAGAGCACAATGAATCTTACCGGGGGGTGTATGTGTATGTGTGTATGCATAAGACACTTCAATCTCACTAGCTCTGTCAGTGAAATGTGGAAGTCTATTCTATATAATGATTAGTTTCCCATGGTGATCCCTTTGAAAACTAAACACAGGATGAAGCAAGCAATCCTGGCGACATCCCATTTTTGACCTCTTAATCATTATTACTACCGGCTGTAGCATCAGGAGATGCTTTTTTTTGACCAAGCTACATATAACCGTGAACCAAGTAATTGATAAGGGAAGAAACAAATAGTGTGCTGTGCTTTTGGGAGAGGACATACAGACAGTGAGTCTGGGAGGGGGAGGACTAACAGTGGCAGTGGCCTTGCTGGGTGGCCAGATAATTTTCCTGTGCTATTCTGTAAACTTCTGTAACACCCATTCACAAGTAGTCTCCAAATCAATGGAAAATTATTACAAACATATTAAGAATACCTTAGAGAGAGGTGTTGCCTCATTTAAAGTATATCCTTACTCCAGTTTAATCTCCATCCCTATCTTTCTCCAGTTATTCCCACAAGTTTCCACTGTGTTCCAGCTCTCTTATTTTTGTTCTGTACCAGCTTTTTTTTGTTTGTTTGCCTGACCGCTGTTACTGTATTTTGCTCAACAGATCATGTCACAGGTATAAGAGAGATTCCTTACGCAGAGATTGACTGTTCAGCATTGGATAAGTGATCTGCTGTGCTGTACTGTGGCTATTTTAAATGGATCCTGACAGAGATTCTTTGTGTCGCAGAGCAGTTAGCAGAAGGAAATACCCCTTTACTTAATACTCTTGCAGTCTGTTATTGCCAGCACAGATCTGTAATTATATAGGCTTGACTGTGGGCAATTGTTCCATGGGAAAAATCTATTCTTTGGCCTTTCTAGTACATGCATGCTTTCTGACTTGTCATCAGACCTGCCCATTTGCTGAGCGTGTTATTTCCTTCTGGGGCTTAAGTCACCATCTTCACATCTCGAGTGGTACAAGTGCTACTGTAATTATCCCTCACACAATATTCCTTAAAAATATCTTCTTTCCCTACTCTTGTCCCTCTCTGATAATTCTTGTCTAATCTGACTATTTCCAGCCTCATTCTTCTTTCTGGTGACGGCTGTTTCACATGTATAAACATTAAGAGCTTGTTTGAAACCTATCTTACCTAACTGGACAGTGCCCTTAGAGGCTGTACAAGTTTGGGTTTTGATTGCAGTGAATCGAGCTAACTTGTAAAATATCTATTGTTGTTTTTCCACAAAGTTACTTGTTTATCTCTCCATAGCCTGCAAAGCTATTGAAGACAAAAATAACTTTCTTAGGGCAGGGAATTATCCAGGGCAGAATAGGTAATCCGAACACATCATGTGTGAAGAGCTCATCTTGTTATTTTTTGTAAAACGTGAGAAAAAGTAAAAGAAAGTAAAAGAAAAGAAAAGAAAGACAAACCCTGTGTAATAAATGCATATGAAGAGAGTATATTTTGCCTTCAACTCGAATACCATTCTATCTGGCTAGTACTAAAACACTGGATAAAAGACTGTTTAAAGGACCTAACTAAAACTGGAATTAAAGCACCTTTCTGCATTTTATAAATTCCACACATTGAAACACCAGAAGGAGGAGGGCTTTTAATCTTGTTTCTATTCTTTATTAAGATGCTTTGTGTAATTAGTTGCATTTCTATTGGAATAAATGGTAATTTGGAATTCATCCAAATTGAAAACCTAAATGAAAAAGAAGCATTAGTGGTGGGTTGCATGCTAAAAGAGGCAAACTTCTCTAGGGCAGATCTGTTCATGCAACTTGGCCCTGCTTAAATAAAATCTATAGAATCCATGTGGAATTTAAGAGGGAATGTAGCACATAAGAGGGATGGGAATGCAAAAGAAAACAGATTTTCAGCCAGAAGGGCAATTCAGTTATAGTTTAATGAAAACCCCCTAAAACCAGACAGAATTATGCATGCTATGTTGAAATTTTGTTTTGGAATAAAAATGAAAGCCTATAAATAAGTGCAAAATTATGACTGTGTATTTTATATTATTGAATTGAGTATGTTTCAGGAGAGGCTGGTACAAGGACTTTGTTGCCAAATGAAATTATGCCGTATTTAGGTGACAGCATTATAAAAGTACTTTTGATGCTGCTGTAGGGTAGAGTGTGTCACTGCTTCCAACTATAAATTACACTTTGCAGCTGGTTGTTTGGCCCTTTTCAAGCGTTCAAAAGGCATACAATTTTCACCTAGTTTATTCAGGCACTTATATGTATTTTTTTCCTGTTGTCTTCTTTTTTTTTCATTTCAGTTAAAGATTTGAGGACATTAATCTGTGAAGCACATGTATTGCTTTAGGGGGGAAATGGCAAATGGCTATCTTATTTTTGTTTGGGGAACTTGTTACTGATAATGCACATTACCTTTCTGGGTATAAATATTTCATAAGGGATTTTAGTGCACAGATTTGTGTACATAAACAACAGCCACACAGGACATGATGGACTGGAATGCCTCTGAAAGAGCTGTCACAGTCCATCGTGTCAATCTATGAGCTGGGGTGTGCCTGAACAAACCAAAAATATTCTCTGTGTTGATTCTGGTGACATTTTGATTGTGGTGTGAAGAATACAGCTAAGGAAAACAGACATTATAGAGTATTTCTACTTGATCAAAAATGACATACTGGTTGGTACTGGTTTTCATAATGTGCCACAGAAATCATGAACTGTTTTGCTTGACTTTCAGTGCCTAATACTCTCCTCAAATCTGAAAGTAACTGGGCTTTTAGAACAGAACCCTTGATGATTTCTATGATAGATCCAAGAGGTCTCTAATTGTATATGGATTTAATAGTTCACATGTTTATATTACAGCTAAACAGACAATAAGATGAAATACTAAAGGTGTCATAAATTTCTCTTTATAATGAGTGATGGAGGGAACATCATTCTCTGCTGTTTGAAACATGAATTACTCATATGGAAGCCTTATTCTCAATTGTTTATTATTTTAAGGAAGCATTTTTCCTTTGGTGGCACCAGCAAAGTTAAAGATGATTTGTGTTCTAGTTCTACATTTATTTCAAGTAGGTTGATCTAAAAGGAGGTTTCTATCATGAATTCTATTAGTAAGACTACAGATCCCTCTTCTACATCATGCACCAGATTTGAAAAGTTTCCTTCCTTATAGTACATACATGAAGGAATGAGCTACAGTTTCCCTAAAAATTAAGTTACAAATTTACAGGGTCTTCTAGAATATGTATAAATTGGAGGTTCACCATTCAAGTACCCCATTTAATTTCACTTCATGGAAATAGGACGTGAGTTGTACTGTGTTTAGTGATATATAATTTTTATTTTTTTTCCCCGAGAAATAAAATGGATACTAATGCATTTTTTCTAGGGTAGCTGTAAAATGTCACTTGAAAAAACTGAACCCAGCCAGCTAGACAGGTAACTTTATGTTCTGATCCTGAAATTTTGAGATGAATAGTTAGGTGTATTGCTATGTAGAGGCTCACTGCAATAATCCAGTCTGGTTATGACAAAGAAGTAACACATTTAGTGGAGACCCAGATCCAGAAGAAAGGCTGCATTTTATTGAAACAAAATTTCTAGCTAAAATTGGACTATGGACTTACATCTGAATTCTTTATCTTGTGATCCTCGTTTCCTCAGTGGAAACAACAGCCAGTCTTTAAGACCCTTTGGCTATGAATCTTTGTAACAAAAAGATGGCATTCCTGTTATCTCCCATTGTGCCACCAATATGTTGCTTTCTCAAAACATTTTTCTTAGTATAAAGGCATCACCTTCGTTTCAAAGTGAGCTGTAGTCTAAGTGTTCTCCTGTAAGCTTCAATTTAGGCTAAACACAAGGGAAACCCAAGCCCGCAGTATTATCTGTCTCTATGATACATCAGGCTAAGTGTGACAGCTAACTACTGGCAATACAAACTGCCTCCTTTAATGCAAAAAAAGATCATAAACAAAAGCTGAGAAGTTCCCAGGAGAAGGTCCATCAACAGATGAACCCAGGCACAACTTTTGCTTTGTTTATAAAATACCATGGTTATTTCAACATGAAATATCCTACAGGCAGGCTTGGTCTCTAGTAGGTACTGCAGTAGATGGTCAAATTCAGCTTTGGATGATACATGAATGGGCAGTGTATCAGACCTTTGTATCAAAAATATGAATGCATAAATACATAAGCATAACATTTTTGTACTTGTGAATTTGTTTGCAGCTCCTGGTATTATTTTACTAAAAATAAGTTTCTCCTGTTACATTTCAGGAGTGATCATACCAGGATGATCACAAACTACAGCTGTTTTTTACTGGTTGCCATTTTACTTTTTCACATTTCATCTTTGTTCTCTTGGGCATGTAGATAGATTAAGCTTGAGAGCTTTTCCATACACAGATCATAATAATGTTCTTAACATACACAAAAGTTGTGTATTTTTACTGTATTTTGATCAATCTTTTCAACTTGTGACATGTAGCAATGGGAAAACAAAATCAAGGCATTTGTCTGCTAGTTATTGTAGCAGAGCAACTAAAATCTTGGACTATATTTAAAATTAGTCTGATAATGTTGAATTTTCTTTTTGTCAAAGACATCTGTAAAACACAATTGCCTAAAAATGTGTTCTGTGTTACAGCAGAATGAAGCCATGAATTGCATGGTAACACATTAGAGTGACTAGTATCAAAGGACCCCATGGGGAATTTAGGAAAAGGTAGTTAAGCAATTAATGAAGATATTTAAAATCCTAATATGGCAGAGACAGCTTTGAAGGCAGCAAGGGATTAATATTTATTTAATAGAGCATCAGATTCTGTGCCAAAACCAGAAGTGTAACAGAAGCCACCCTACTCTGAATGCAAACGTGCACAATTTTAAGAATATTTTGTGGCATCAGTGACATCAGCACATGATACTTTGTCATGAAAGATGAGTAAAATACCTTGCCTTGAAGAGAAAATTACCTTTGCTGCTTTTGAGTGAAAATTACTTCAGTGATTCAAACTCTGTCACAACACATTGAATACAGTCTTCACAGAGAAAGGAACATATTGCTGCTTTACAGAGGAGGCATGGGTTATTTATTTGACTGACAGCAGATCACTGTAAGTGCTCTGCAATGCTTTATGGGGTTTTATGTGACTATTATCTGCTTTCTTAAAGAAGATGCATGTAGCTGAATGGAACTTTCCAGTTTCCTAAACTACTGGTCACATTGGATAGCTAAACTCAATTTAGGCCAAGCTGCACTTCTCAGCAGAGACCAAACTTCTATATTAATTATAATGGTTTTCAGAAACTGTTTATGACTGACTGTGCCTGATGTTGTCATGCCTGAGATGTAACAGCCTGTTAGTAGTGCAAAGCATTGCTCTGAAGTTCTGTTGTTTCTTTTAGCAGAAAACCTGGAATTCATAAAGAGCTTCTCTTCTTTAGTGGTATTTCTTTAGGTTTCTAGAACACTGGTCGTATTGTCATCCTTCCCAGGGAAAGGATTAATGAGGCTGCTTGAGGAGGGTCCTGAACAAAACCACTTTTAATGTATTTGTTCCTTCAGACTCAGGTTGTGGGGTTGCCTTATGTCCCATGCTCCAGGGCAAAATAAAATGCTGTCTAAAAGCTGTCTTGTCTTAATTCAGTTCAAACAGAAGAGAGCTAACAGGTGACAACTGTTCCATTGGTGAAAGTTCATGGAGTTGCACATGCAGAAGCACAAAGCTTGAAAAATGCAGTCAGTATTTCTCTGGCTATCTGATACCCACACATAGAGAAGACTAGAGGCTTCAGTGAGTACAGTAGTGTGCAGAAATTGAATCTATTCTACAGCTGACATTATTTCTTTTATAGCAGTTCAATAAAAAATATAAAATTGTAATGCAGACTTAATCTAAAACCATTAGGAGAGCTATTCTTTACAGTTGACTTTGGTGTAACAGAGGACTGAACAAGAAATAAGTAGCAAGGCAGAATGGAAAGCTGAGAGTGAACAACTCTCACTGGACCATCAATCTATGCAATAATGATGAGGCAGATGGGATTTTTTTAGAACTTCTGCTTAGTATATAACAGGTTTTTTACTCTATTTGATTTCTTTCAGACCTTGACACTATTATACCCATTGCTTAAATCCCAAGCTGCTTTTGTTTTTGACATGTTGATTTAAGGAGAATCTGTCAATACATAATGATGGCATGTTTTAAAAACATCGACTGTGTGCATTACTAAGAAAGTAGCTTTCCATGTATCATTCTATTTTAAGTGACTGTCTAAAATTTATTGCTAAAGATAATGCATTTATAACACAGTGATTTTAGTAACCAACACCATGTATCCCTCTTAGGATCACATGCTAATGAAAAAGATGCTCTAATAATTAGGACCGAAGCCCACTGAATAGAACACCTTCCAATTAACACCCCTCAGCTTGAATGCTACCATTAACATTAAACAACAAAACCAAAAATGGGTATTGATTCACGTAATAGAAAATAATTGATGAAGCTGGAGTGTGTGATTCTTTGTGATTACTTTACAGTCATGCACTGAAAGTAGGAGAACCCAAGTCAGTAATCTCTGGCTACCTCTTTGAAGATAATGAAATTGGCTTCCTACTGATGATTATTCATTAACAATTAATTCTTTCTTGGTGATCTGCTTCATTTTCAGCTTCTCACCACAAACATGCAATGGAATAATTACAAGTGGAAATGAAAAAGCAATTAGTGGCAGATAATGCCAACATCTGATTAAAAAACAGTAGAACAGATTATCTGTTCGGTAACTGCAACTCTGCTGCCTTCAGCAGGGAGATGTAAGTTATCCAGCAATATTACAGCTCAAGCTGCGTTTCCTTTTTATTGCTTCCCCTACATCGTGATCTGCCACATTAAATGCTAGCTTTTATTCTTGGGGGCATTGACTTGTTGTAAATAATTTCTAAAGATTAAGTATTATTTGAGATGATTTGTCATCCTTCACGCTGAGACTCTCTGTCAGGAAAGAAGGGAAAAAGTACTTAAGCCAAGTCATTTATTGTAGTTGCAAGCAAATGTAATGGGATTTTTTCTGAGGGGAGGACGGCTGGAGATTTGCTTTTATGGAGTGTATGGAAACAAAGATCCTGGAAGTTAGGTATCCCTTCCCTAGACACTATTTTCTCTTAAAATAGAAAACACAACAACTGTTTGCTGTAGCAAATGATAGCTGTCTGTATTGTCACAAGCTTAGCTTGTTTTTGAAACATGTATTGTGATGCTGCTGTGTCTGCAGATCACCACCACAGAAATTCATAAATGTACACTATGATCCTTTAAAATTGTGGTCATTTACATCACACGGTACCTAAAAACACATGATTACCTAAAAGTCCCTTAGCAAAAATCCAACTAAGCAAATAGATGCCTTGCAGAAAAACTACCAAGTCTGTGGGGGATCTGAGACCTGAACCGAGAGCCCTTGTTGTGTACACAGACCACATGAACTGAAAGGCAGAGACTCAATCCTTTCAGGAATCCAAAGATGCATTCTCTTATTGGAAGTTCTTCAGAAGGCCAAGTTTCCATTTCCTGAGCACAATGCATTGTGGCTACTCTGGACTAAGTTCAGGAAAAGGTGGTTTTTCAAATGCTGATTAAGGAAGTGACTTGCTATAACCTGCTAATTTCACAGGTCTGCTTTAAGAAGAGGGTTCACATACAGATGAATAAGCACAGCTGGCATGGTGGGCATGCAGATGTGTTAATGGCAGGAAGCTCATTAACCACTTGGTCAGAAAATGATTGATAACATGGAACTACAAGTTATTTTGGTTTTCAGTTTAGAGTTAGCACAAAAGTCAGTGTTGTTATGGGTATATGGTCCAGTGGCTATTTTTCAAATCAAACAAAGAACAGAATTTTAGGAGTTAATGTTGCTTAGTAAGTTTGAGAGCCTGAATGTTGTGTTTTCAAAAGGATGACTATAGACAGTCTGCGTTTAGACATTTCTGTGAGGGAAACTGAAAATTACATCCAAATACACGGAAATTAGAGGTTTTTTCATGGTGTTTGTTTAAAGGTTTCATTGTTTGCTTTTGCTCCCAAAGATGCATGATGCAGATGTGCTGAAATATTTGTGACAAACTCATGATTAGCAGATTTGAAAGTTCCCTCTCTATCCTAAGGACAGTAAGGATATAGTAAGATGATAGCCTTTCAGCCACTGTTACTTTATTCTTTATTCTTTCACTGTTACTTTTATTCTCTCTCATTCTGTAATTTTCCCTACTTTTTTCTTATTTAAGAAATGTTTGTCCTATCACACTTTTCTACATCTCTAAATTATCTGTGGAAATTTTTCACATACATTGTCTCATATTCTCCTCAGCACAGTGGTTCTGAGTTATTACAAAATTGCTCAGATTTCTTAAGGTATCTCTCTCAATTGGATCTGAGACATCATCTTATTACACATCTGATTTCTTATCCTACACCTATTACCATGGAAAGTGGTCATCAGTGGAAAAGCTTTCACAGCACACAGCTTTTCTTTTTACCTATTAACAGCCACAGTACCACCATCTTCTCACTTACACAGACTTTCATCCTTCTGTTTTACCCATATATAACTGAAGTGTTAAATATGTTAAACAAGCTAGAAAGAAGCAGCAACATATTTCCCTGCAACACAGCAATGTTTTCAGTCCAGAAAAAAGCTTTCATTTTGCCTTCTGTTGATATTAACAGCAAATACTGACCTGCAAAACCCACAGTAAAGAACTCTAAGCAAATATTCAAACCACATATTTGATGGAGTATGGACTAGTCAGACTAACCAGCCAAACATCTCATGAAATAAATAAGGGTGTTGCATGTACAAGGACTTAACTTTGTACCATGTTTCTCTGACTTGGTAAACTTCTCATTTTGAGATGACTTTCCCTATGCAGCTGAAACAGAATGCTAAATTCGATGTAAAATGTCAGGGGATTCCTGGTGGTGTTGAACTGATGTATGGAGTTCTTTTTTAGCACAACCTCCATTCAGCTACCAAGGAATTTCTTGCACTATGTTTGTAAATATAAGGGGAGCTTGGCTCATCTCTGTGAGACTTGGACTGTGCTGCTGTGTCTCAATGCATGCTCAAAGCAACAGGTGAAGGCCCTTACTAGCTTCCCATGCCACTAACCATGGGGAGCTTCCTAGCTCCCCATCCCACTATATATATCAGTATTTATATATCTTTGGAGGTCACTTCCAACCCCTAACATTCTGTGATTCTGTAACCATAGTGTGTCATCCCATAGCTTGTCACAGACAAGCCTGATATTATTATCCCCCTCCCCTTCACATCTAGTTTAAAGTCCTGTTGATCAGCCTGATACAGCAGGCTTTTATCAGCCACCTTACAGGAAGTATGGTTAGGCTATAGGCAGATAACAGTCTCATATCTGAAGCAGCAGAAAAACTACCTAACCTTTCTTCTGCCCTAGACAAGTCAAGGTCTCCACCTAGATACTGAACTTCTCTTTTCTTTCCTAAAAGGTTTTAAAAAGGAAGACCTATAGCTTGTCTGCAAAATAAAAAAAACACCTTCATGGAGCCAGGTGTAGAATGTACATGAGCTGACAATTTTTTTGTTACTGTTGAGTACAGGTTTTAAATGACACAGATGAAACCAGGTCTGCTTGCTGCCTGTAGCAAGCTACAAAATCCAGAACACCAGCAACAAATATTGAAATATTCAGGAAAACAAGGGGTTTCAGTCTCGTTTCATTGGCAGAGGTTTCTCCATCACATTCCCTCAAATCATTTTCTCAGTATCCTTAGCCACTAGAGATTCTGGCACAAGTAATAGTGATACTTTTCTTGTGTTCTCTTTTGCATAGTGATCAGCAGATTTCATCTTCAAAAGTGCTAGAGATGACATGTTTTTGGTGTAGTTCAAAGTTGCACCTACATCTGTAGATCATGTTATCCTCAGCTTAAAGTCTTCTTAAGTTGTGACACTTGCAGCAGTGTATTTTCCACTCATTACTTTGCTCCTACTGAGCATGAGGGGGATGTTTCAGAAAAGCAGAGGCCGGTCGTCTGTTCCAGTAAGTGCTCACTGCTTTCTTCAGACTTCTTAGAGAGACTTCTCAGTCTGTTGCTGTCACTAGGAAATGAGAAGGCATCGCATTCCTGACAAGCACTCACTTATTGTGCAACACAGTATTTGAGTCTTCCCTCTTAGTAATTCCCCTCTTTAAATTGTGACTCTTAAAGCTTTCCTCTCCCTGTGCCTACTCAAACTCTCAGACCACATCAGCCATCTATCTGATTTCTCTCCTGACCTTTCCTTCACCTTCGGGTTAGAAAGAAGTTTTTCTATTTTGACTTGTAATGCTTAAAAGTTAAACCACAGCTTAAATCTTCTTCAGCACACATAAGTAGAACAGGGAGAAAGTCAGATTGTTTAGATGGAGGTTTTGTGGTGCAGACTGGCAACAGCACAAGAACAAAGCTAAGGATTAGCACGACAGTTTAACCACCCCCCGACAAAATACTGGTTCTTACACTTAAGTGTCAAAATTATTTCTAAGGAAATCAATATAATGCATAATAGAATAATTTTACTGCTTGAAAGTCTGTTATTGGCTTTGTGTGCTAGATATTTTATTTATCTTATAAGTTTACTCTAGATCTACTTGGGCTAGAAAAGACCAGATAGAAAATGTCTGAAATAATCAATAAAAATGCCAGCATACAAAAATGCATTAAGAATCATGTTGTATTGTGATCAGTTTGTTTTACCAGCATAGTATTGGGATTTTGACATTAAAGAAATATACCAAAGCAGATAACCTTCCTTTGTCTAACATTAGGAACTAATTAATTTATTGTTGTGGCTCCCTGGTAGTTTAAGATGCTTGTAATGCAGCACAATTCAGTGTCAGCTCCAGGGACCAAGAAAATCCTTATATGAAAGGGTGTGAAGAAACCGTTGCCAGTGAGATGACACTCACCTGCAAAGGACTGTGAAAACAGATTACACTGTACCTGTACACAGGCTGTACACAAGCTGAGTGACAAGTGTTACACAACTCAGTCACACATTTATAAAGGAATGGAATTGTTCATTAAAGAAGTAATTTTATCTTCTGCAGAAGTACTACCCCAAACACTGTGTATTGATAGAGAAGCATATGGGTAATTGCTCCATTAAGAACATTAATCTAAAATGCCCTTAGACATTAAGGGTCAAGTCATTTACTGTTACTATCTCACAGTCTGCTTAAACTCCAGGGATCTTTTTCCTTTTCTCACAAGACCTCTTCTCCACTTAAGTGATTATTCTTCGTTAAAGAGTCACCATAGGTCAAGCTTGGAAATCTGTCAGTCACCACCTGAATCTTCAAATCCTTAGATTAGGCTTGGAGACCAGTTCAGCAAACCAAGATGGAAGAAAACACTTTGCTTTAAGCCTCAGCTTTGTTTTTTGTCTGTGAAACCCTGCAATAATAATGTAGTATTTTTAATGTTTCAAGAATTTGAACTAGTCCTTCACAAAAAAAAAAAGAACCATGTTTCTGCACCTATTTAGTTTACTAAACCTTTCCCCCCCAAAATAACCCAACACCCCAAGCCCTCCAAATGAGATCAGCAGGGACAAATTTCCTAAGTGCAGGCTCAGTGTTAGTAACATGAAAGTATTCAGTCTTGAAAAGACTTTCACATTCTATGCTGATCCCCACACGGCTCATAAGTAAGCAAGCTTGTTTAATGACGAGATGACAAGTGTAAATCAACCACCCGGAGCTCTAGTCTTCTGTGGCAATCAGTGTCATAGACTCACTGCCATACTCATCTATGAGCTGTGTGATCCATAGGCCATAACAAACCAAACTGAACTCCACCCAAAACCCCATCTACAATTGTAATATGCATGCTGGTGGAAAAGATAACAAACCCCATATTTTTCATTCGTAAACAAGTTTTGTGTAGCATGCAGTTACTAAACATAGTTGCAAGTTGCTATTTTATGAAGATACGATGAAAACAGGTACTGAACTGTCTTTAGGTTAAAATAAAGAGGGAAGGGATGACAATCATAGCTGAGCTGTTTTCTAGACTTTGTGGTACAAACTGTGAATGGCAAGTCTGTAATATAACATGTTCCTTTCAGAAAGTCTGAATTCTCCCCGAAAACAGATTAAAGCTTAGCATTGCCCAAAGGAAAATGTGATTCTCCTTTTATTGACATAGTAGAAGTGGAACCATATAGCTCTCTTTTATTTTTACAGCGTGTGTTGGTCAGTATTAGGTGCACTATGTTCCTCATCAGGCATTTTTCTTAATGTCTGTATCTTATTCTTCACCACTTAAAGCATCTATTGTGAATAAAAGCTGTGGCTCACAGGGCCTTTTTCCACAGAGGTCCACCTTAGCCTGGAAGTCCCCACCCTATATCATGTCACGGGTGTCATCCTTCTCTAGGCCAGGACGCTGCATTGTCCTTGAACTTCACAAGATCGGACCTTTAATCTCTCTGGGCCATTCTGAAAAGCAGGTCTGCACTCAAGTTCTTTCTAAATCAGTGTATGCTGCAAAGAACTGAAGTATCTTCAATCAAAGACAGGAATTTGGCTTCTGGCATTCTATCACCAGAGTCATAACTCCAGTCCTCATGACTCAAGTCCACAAGTCCTTGTATTATTCCCTAATAAGTTCTCAGCAGGCACTTGTGCCTCTGAAGATGCCCAGAGTGCTGCTATAGTCTCTTGGAATCTCTCGTGCACCTACATCTGGCCAGACTGTGGGAACAGCTGTCACTTTTCCCACTACCATGGCTGAGTCCTACAGGAGATATTGGGCACAAGGCTTGCACAGGACACTTCAGATGAAGAGAACTGCCACATTCCCTTGAAAACAGCAGTGGCATTTGAGAAACAGCAACTTCCATGTATGTATTATCTCAGTCCTCAGTCTGCATGTGTTAAAAAGATTTTGTTGGGGGTTTTAGTTGATTTGTTTTCATACTGTTTCTGTCTGAGCACAATCAGTCTTCCAGTGCAGCTCCATTACTACTGAAGCCAGTGTTTTATCACTAATCAGACTCTAGTGCCATTGAAATCAATGAGGAACTTTTGCCCTTGAAAGGATTACCATTCACACCTAACAGAGAATCCATATATCATCTGACTCCAAGTGTCATTTAATGGTTTGACTCAATGATCTTAAAGGTCTTTTCCCACCTAAACGATCCTATAATTCTATGATCTAGTTTAATATTTGAAAGGAAGCCAGTGGAAGAGCAGAGTCTGCTCAATTTATACTCCGCAGACTCTTAATTTATAATTTAGAAGCGACATCTAGAATTTTCTAATAAATAAAGTGGAATAATTCACACACTGTCTGATTGATTCTGTTCTCTTGTTTCTGTACGGTCTCTGTGAGTCAGGATATAGTACGGTGTTATGCTTACAGTTAATTTATTGACTCAGAAGACTGGGGCAAGGAGTGAAGCAAACAGTTCTTACTGTAAAGAAAGTGAGATCCAGATCCTCTTTATGGAATATATGATAGTTTTGTTTATACATTTGCTGCTTGTCTTCAAAACAAAGTGGTTCATTCTTCCTTAGCTTACACAATAGCTTCAGCCTCTCCCCTTCCAGCACTTGGTTCCTCTGGTTTCGGCTCCTAGACTTGTTTCCAATGAACACTGCTGGACTGTGAGAAGTGCTTCATGAAAACCCAAAGTGTCACACAAAGGAAACATCTCAGCAGCTGACTGAGTCTAAAGATGGTTGAAAATAAGCCAGGAGAATAACAGGAAGCAGTTTTAAAGTTCTAAATATTGACCCATGCAAAGCTTACATTAATTCTCCTCACACTTACAGCAGACTATGCTCCCTTTCCCCACTTAGTGTTTACTTCAAAGAATTTTGTAGCCTACAAAAAACTATGCTGGTGTTGAGACAGATTTCTTTTTTTTTCTATTTCTACAAGCAAATGTGAGATTTCACAGCTCTTTTATCACATTACAAAAGTCCCCCCATGCTGTGCATTGTGATCATAAAGGCACAAGGAAATGAAGCTTACCAGGTTACCCAAGCACAGCTGAAGGAACAGAGTGTACTAAAAATGCATGTATACACTCTACAATTACATAGATGCACACAGATATTATGTTGTTTTGCAAGATGGAAAAGAAAAATCTTTTCACCAAATGAAAACACTGAAAATAAAATTACAACAGCAGCATATGCTAGAGCAAATCATCTAATTAAGATGATTTCATCAACCATTTTAAAGAGCATTTTAAAAAACAGTATAATACTAAGTCACCAGAAGAAATGCTGGTGATGCTCACATATACAGGCACAATAATACTTTAGCTGAAGCTGTCCTTTCAAGCGTGAAAACAAATTATACTTTCTAAACTGTTTATTTTTTTATCCAGCTGTGCTTTACATACTGCTAAGGAAAAGTATATGCATTAAAAAAATTCTTAAGAACTATAAGCCACAGCCAGAAAGATACAATTCAAATCAAAAGAGATTTTGCCTGGGTCAGGATTGCAGAATGAATTCCATGCAGCACAGTGAATAGCTTCATCTGGCAGCAGAAAGAATTTTCAAACCAATTTCCAAACACAAGGAACCTCGTTTTCACCTCGTGTTCTTTGCATGGGTGGGCCAAATCTTGTCTCAACAATATCTGAATCAAAAAGCCAGGATGGAGACTGAACAATACAGTAAAAGTCTGCATTTTAAGTCTAATATTGACTGAAAATCAAAGGCAGAACTTTGTCCTGGTCCCTGAGAATAATGTTATTCTAAAATACATCCTGCTTCTCTTATGTTTGATCTTCCCTGTAGTATTTGGATTAGTGTAGTGCAGTATTGTGACTTTATGGTTCTGTGTGATTCTTATTGTAAAACATTTAGTGTGGGAGAGGTGTATGGGCTACCTCCTTGCCACAGCACCACACATGTTCAGCTCAGCCTTTCACTGAGATTTACAGCAAGGAGCACTCATGCCTTCATGCCACTTGTGGAACTTTTGCTCCCTGATGTTGCCTTCTTTATTTTAAAATGGCTGCTGGATAAAATAGTAGGCATGTGGTAAAAGAGTCAAATATATAGCTCCACTCCTTTCTGTCCTCCATGTGATCCAGTTCCTGATAGACTTCATACTGGGCAGTTTCATTTCTCAAAGCCTCTGGTTCCTCTTGTTTTCTTTGCTTATTGTAATTGCTTCTGTAAGAATGTATCTTTGCTGATTCTAAAATGAGAAAGCACATTATGTTTTGGAAGAAAAAGAAGAGTATTTTTAATGTGATTTAAATGGGTAATGTGAATGTTACATTAAAGGGTAATAACTCTGAGTGTTATCTGTTTTCTTTTAACCCATCTTCATGCCCTGTTTATCAGTTTTCTTTTTATTGAAATCTTTCTGCCTCAAACAGGGCATTACAACTTCATCCCTTTGAAGGAGTATGACTAGACTCTTTCGAGCTCTGGTGTCATTCCTAAAGATTTCCAAAGGAGGTTTTTCCCTCTGATCTTGTCCCTAGTGGTTGACTATTGTTACAAAAGAGTTTTTTTGTTGTTGTTTTTTCATCTTTGCAGAATAGTTAGGCACATCATGAGTCAGTAAGCAGGCCTCTTCCTAACACCCTCTGCGTGTGGCAGCTTACAGGCGGTGCTGGGGAAGAGCAGGGACACAATTAACCTCACTAGCTTGGAAAATGAAAGTAGTGCAATGCTTAATGTGATGAAGTAAAGCAGGGCTTCAGGAACAGAACTGGGTTTTCACAGAAAGCATTCTCTTGACTGTGAAATTCCTCTGTAAGAAACTCAGAAGAGCTTCTCAACAGATTTACTACGTGGTCGGGACTCACTTGAATGTTTTTCAGAAGGAAACAAAGTCATCTTGAGAAAGTTTCTATTTGTCTTCATTCCTTCTTGAATCAGTTTGGTAGCAAATGCATTAAACAGTAAGAAGCCTTGAATGGAACGTACTAGAATGATGTTGCAACAGTAGATGCCACTTAAAAGTATTACTAATACTGATTATTTTCAGAGGTTACCTCAGCAACAGTGTGCAACAAAGAAGCAGATGTTGACAACATTAAAGCTCAGGCAAAATGTTTCCTCTTTCTACAAATAGTTCCTTTGACACACTCGAGTCCACTGACACTGCTGTAGCTTTTTCTTAAGAACCTGAAGGTGATCGCTGGACTCATAATGACTGGCGAACCTGAAAACCTGAAATCATAATAACTTATGACGACAAGTTCTCAGAGCAGTGCCATCATTATTCTGGTGAAGACCATTAGATTTTGTCAGAGGAAGCTAACTCCAAAGCTATTAACATTTTCATCAGTACGCATGTGGAACATCCAGTAAATCCTCTTGGTGCTGAGAATGACAAAAATTACCAAAAAATGATAACTGTTATTAAATACTTAAATTTTTGTTCAAGGCTGCTGTTTGTTCCAGTCTCCATTAAAAAAATAAATAAATTTAAAAAATCATTAAATGGTTTTGCCATTAAAAATCCACAGGTAGATGAAGGGTTGATATATGCCATTTTGTCAAAATATATCAGAGGCAAGAAACACTTAAGTATTTAAATAGCTGAGGTCAATTCATTGGAAAAAGTGACATCAAAAGTACTAAATATTTATACAAGATGAAGGGGAAGAAACTGTGACTGGGGGCCTGGAAACTCCAGATGTGTTGTGGCAGACTGTCACGGCTGTGAGTCAGGGCTTCTTTTCTGACTTTTCCTCCCCTACATTTTTCAGCTGATTAATGAAAGCCAGTATACAGTAGAAAAATGTTAAGAGTCAGCCACTGTGCCTGCTGTCTGTTGTGAGTGGGTGTGTTGATATGCTGGTGGATGGCTACTCACAGAGAGGAAGAATCCTTGTCTGAAAGTAATTCTTGGTGGATGTAGAAATGGGAATTTCCTAGCTTAGGAGGAGAAATGAAGCTCCTACTACTGGAACTGAAATTTCGACAAAACACTGATTTTCAGATAAACAGTGTTTTTCATTGTTTCTTCTTCACATGGACATTTCAACCAAGTCCTGTCATTATATTAAAAATCAAGTTTCACATTGCAAATTCTGCTGTTTTCATCCAAAAATTATGTATGCATGTCTTAAAACCCCACACCTTCTACAAAACAAAACAAAAGCAAAACTAACCCCAAAACAGTCCTATATCTTCATGGCAAATCGATGTTGTTCTATTAATTTTGAATTAGTGTCATTAAACTGGAGTTTCTGAATGACTAGTGAGCTATTCCTCATTTAAATGGATTATGAAGTCATATAAGAAAGATTAAACTGGTTAAAATTACTAAAATCTCAAAATTATTAGCATATTTCTCACAAAAATGGCATATAAAACCTCCAGATTGTCCCACTGCTAGTTGATAGAAGCTATGTCTGTACAGACTTGAATAATCCTGCAAAGCAGAACTGTTGGAGCATAACCTTTAGTGCTGGTCTGAAAGCCAAGAGGGTGAAACTTGTCCCCCACATTTGGTTCTTCACAAGCGTCCTCAAGGAGAGTTACATTTCACAGACCTTTGATTGTATGCCAGCAGGGTCACCCACCAGGCCTGTTTGTGCATTTACAGCCAGAAACAAGAATCTCCTCAGTAATTATGATGACTACATGACTGGGTTGGACAGTGGCTGGGCAGTGTCTATGGTGGGTCTTATTAGGAGTTTATGTGAAACTTTCTCTTGAAAGCCTGAAGCTGAGCGCAATGTAAGGATGAAATGTTAGAGGAGGAAAAGCTAGCCTAGAAAATGGAGATCTAATGTGTTAAAGCTCTTTTTTTTCATTTAGTGGTGAAGAAGGTGTTTGTGGTCTGTGGTGAGAAGTGTTTTGGGGTTGTGTTGCGTATTTAGCAATGTTTTTTGTCTGTAGGAACACATGTGACAGTCAAAGCCCTGTACATTTGTGGCAGCAGAGGCAGAAAGGCACAAGCCCTACCATTTCCTCTTCTGTAGAGCTGGCAGTTTGCTTTTGTCTGATGGAGGCACTTGAGTGGGGATAGTCTGCTAGTAAATGCTGGAGGCATTACTGGAAAGGTCAAAAGAATGAACCAGTTCTCCTTTTTGCTTACGTATGTGTGAAGCTGGTTCCCATAAAATATGCTATAAAAGTTTTCTTTAGTATCTTTCACCCCGAAACACCAGTCATGTTGCCTGTTTGCCTTCTTTGTATAAGATTACATGAAGGTAAGTTTTGGGTCCACTGTTAGCCTACCATAGATCTGCCGTGGTTAACACCATGCTACACCTTACCCAGAAGGTTTTGTTGAGAGGTGGACAGTTTGGGCATGGGCTCATGGTGTGCTTCCAGGTGCTTGGAGCTCTAGCAGCGTACACATACTATGAGAAAAACTACAGCAAATAGATGAAGAAGAAAATGTTGCAGGGATCATCCAAAACTGCAGAGCTGGAAATCATCTTTGCCATGCCACAATCTGTTGACAGACTAGGGCTTTTCACAGCCCTCAGGAGCTTCTGCATCTCTTGTCCAGCTTGCTGGCAGAATGACTTCACTGAAATTGTATAGCCTGGTTCTTGTAAATCTTTTCTTAAAAAGAGACAGTTTTGGAGTTGATGTTGCAGGATTATAAAACGAAGCCAATCTGCATTATGTATTTCAGACAACTTATCTGAACCTCATTTGTGTGATTTACCTTTTTTTCACTGATTCCTCTCCTACTTATCCATTTTGGCTCAAATAAATCCATAAGCCATGGACCAAAACCTGCATGTTGATAGCCAACTGGACATCCTGAGCACTCTAGGACCTGATGAGGGGTGACTAACATATGAGATGCAGGGAAGACATTCTGACCCTTTTTGCAGACTCTCTGGCATTCATGGAAGTAGTGAGTACTTAGCAATGCTGAGATTCAGGATTACAACTGGGTGAATAAAGAGTAAAGGTTCAAAAGTCTACCCAAACTTCACATGAATTAGCCTTGTTCCTCTCCATAACAGTGTAAGACTTTCTGTAAGGCTTGCATAAATGGCAGCAGAAAGTCTGCTTAAGGTTGAATTTTACAACATATGCTCAAATACTCATCTACCAAGATAAAAAGAATTACTATTTCTCAAGCTGCACTATTTCTCTATATGAAATAAGTACTTTCATTCATTATTTTTGTGGACCACAGCAACTGGACAGTAGTATTTAAATCTTTAACATCTCAGAAATTTTCCATAAACTCTCATACTAATTTAGATTCAGTCTCTGTCTGCAGTTTAACATTTTAAAACTCAAACAATTCCCATCAAGATTCTGAGATGAAAGTGATGACTGGAAAATTTGCTTATTTTGGAAGAAGTAAAACTTGAAATAAAAATTTATATGGAATGTGTGTTTAAGTAATCTTTTCCAAGGTTAAACCTCCTATTTACTGCTTCAAGTTCACACTGGGTTTTTTGGGGTTTTTTTTTTGGTCTCTGTCAGAAGAAATACACAGCAACAAAACAAACCAACCTGTTATCACACATACTTTTCAAAACAAGTAGCTTTGTAAAATATACACCTCCCTCTAGTGAGAAGAAAGCAAACTGAGAGATGTTATTCATATCATGCAATATTTTCCTACAAGTGGATGCTAAGGAGATCATTGAAGAATCTGTGCAGAATAGTGGGTTTCTTACCCACAATGTATTGTGTGAAAACACTTTTTTTTGTGTGTTTAAGTAATGAATAAGTTTAAGGAAAGAATATGATGAAAAGAGGCTAAAATCATGTAATAAGCCAAGTGAAAAATGATTCATTTAAGAACTTGTAAAAGTTGGTTACAGTTAAGACTGTTAAATTCTCGTAACCTATATGGCTATAACAGTCCAAATCAAAGGAAATACCTACTTTAAGATCATAATTACAGTGTTAAACACAATTTAGGATGGGTTCAGGGAATTCAAGCATGTAAGAAAAATATTAATGAAAACCAGGTTTAGTCATAGTCAGGCTCAAAAGCCAAAGCTGCTTTATTAAAACTGAGAAACTTCTTCAAACGCATGCTGAATCTTGTGTGTCTTCCCAGAGCTTCAGTGGGTAGCTGCACTTTACCACAATTGCCCTGAAGACAGGGCAATAAAGATTTCAGTCTTGCTTTTTATAATGCAATGGTAATGTAAACTAATCCTGCCACAACAAATTAGCACCACTGAGAAGAGCTGTTTGGCAGCCGCAGGCCAGTAAATCCAGTGATTCATTTTTAGGAGAGTATGTGACCTCTTGGAGTGCCAGACTCTGGACATAGTACAGTGCTTCTTCACAGAAGTGTGTTCGGAGAGCAACTACAACTTCAAGCATTCAGCTCACATCATTTCTTTAAAACTTTTTAAAGCCAGAGGAAACAAGTCAGTCACTTATGGCCAGCACTGAAATAATAGGTGCAATCTTCACCACAGAAGGCATTTCTTGACGTTACTGTTCAAAGATACTATTTCTTCCAAGATATTCCCACTTTGTCTTTCAGAGACATCCATGTGCCCCCTGTTTCCCTCAGCACAGCTACCCAATTTGTCTTTGCAATTTGTCAATTGTCTCAACTCGAGGCACTTGAAACACACTGTATCTATTCAGAAATGCAATTAAAACCAGACAAATAAAAAGCCTCAACTCGGGGCTGGAGCTAAGACCATAGGGCACAAGTCAACTTTACTGATTATGCTAAATGAAAAGCAGAGGCTGATTTACCACAATACTTGGAGTTAGTCAGTGGAAATGAGGAAAGAAATATTTCTTTACTTGGCATTTGGTTTAAAATCCTAAAAATAATAGCTACAGAAGATGGAAAGGAGGAAAGAAAACAAATGTTGCTATTTCCTGGTGAATATACATTCTTAGAAGTTTATACCATCTGCAATGCTGGCAAAAGAGATCCTAGGGACCGTTGGGACCCTTTCTCAGCACCCTGTACTGACCAAGTAACTATGATCCCTTGAGTACATTTCAGCCTCTGTTTTTTTGTTCGATGAAGCATGATTGGCTCATATGAAATTTTCTACTTGGGTTATAAACCATGTTAGAAACATGGCAAAACCTGTTACTAGATCAGGTTTAAATTTTTGTTTTGCTTCAATTTATATCTGCTGTAGCTCAGCACACAGCAGCTGTGTGCTAGTAGTGAAACTTGGGCTTGGGAGTGGAAAATCCCTTGAGAAAAGATAAAAATGACCAGCAGCCACCTGGCTCTGGCCAGATCACCCAGAGTCCTCCGTAAGTACCCCTGAGACTTCTCACCACCCCCTATGTTTTTCCACATCACCAGAACACATCAAACTTGCCAAAAGTAACACATGGTGAGCTGCAAAGCTGTTCTCTCATTTTCTGAGGACTTCTGTATGCATTGTATCAGGCATCCCCGTCAAGTGGATGAGCAGCACCACTGTACTTGCCCCTCCAAAGCCAGCACTGTGCTCTCCAGTGTGCCATCAGAGCAGGAGACCGTTACTGCCATGACTGCTCTGCAGTGCAGGGAGGGGAAGCTGGGAGGTTTTGCTTTGCTCATCCTTTGAGTCACCGCCACAAGGTAGAATCAGATAGGTTTACGACACAAGGCAGGCACCAAAACTAAGACAGTGACACCACAGTGTTAGGGACAGAAATAAAACTGTGAGTGGTTCTAAGCCACCGTGGCAATGTCATACTGGCTATTGCCCAGAAAGACATCACACCTTGGTGTAGCTGGGAAAAAAACACTGTGTGAAAACATTGTCTATGCACATACAGCAAAGACCCAGCTAGCTTGCTTCAGACAGCTACTTCCAACAAGTCTTTTGCATTAACATGAAATTCTGGCTACTTATATTTCCTTGCTTCCACAGGAAGCGTGTGCAACTGATGCAGGATCCGATGACCTGAGCATTTAAGGATGTCCAGTCCTTGTTATCACTACCCTGCACTCTCAGAAGTGTCTTGATTCCTTTGGGGGGTGCTCCAAAACCTCTTACTTCCCCCCCCAAATCAGCACAACAGTTTATTAAATTGACAGTGTGAAAGAGTAGATTTAACTGTTTGCATTAGTCCTGACAATACTGTGAAAATGAATTCATAACCTGGCATCTGTATAAGAATCCAGAGAGGAGAATTCGTGTTGACTCTGTTTTAACATAAATTCCACAGCACTGGTGTGAGCTTTGTAAGGTATGAACAAAGCCAATTACTGAGAATGTGCTGATGAATTAATTTTTTTTTTCCCCACACTTTGAGTGGCAAAAAGTGAAAACCTTTGGTCTTAACCACTCAACAAGTGTATGATAATTCACATAGCATCAGCACATAAAAAAAAAATAAATTGCTTTCATTGCATGTCACATTTTGAAACAGACTTTTATCAAAAAACAGGACTTTTATCGAAGGTTGCTTTGCCTTTCATGGTCGATATTATAATCGTTTCTCATTGTTGCCTTCTTAAAGCAATTTCTTAGGAATATTTAGACATTTTAGAATTATGCAGAAAACAGAAACTAAATCCAAGTAGTGAGGTGTTTCCTAGAAGCAAGTTGCACAGAAATCAGTGCAGTGGGATTGCTGTCTTTTGCAGTTGAAACATAACAACATGTTTCTTCATTCCCCTCCACTGCACCACCCAGAATGTCTTGTGTTATATCTTCATTACCAGGTACATAAACAAGCACAAAATGTCCAAGTCCTTTAAGGCTGGATTTCTTTTTTTTTTTTTTTTTTTCTCACCCTGATGAGAGTTTGTTCTCATAGGAATTTTTCTGGAATTTAATTCATTATCAGAGGAAACGTGTTACCTTGTTTCCCAAGGAAATATATTACAGGCACCAACTGGCTGCCTAGGGATATTTCACACTTCATTCAGCATTTTTTTCCTGAGACAAAGCTTGCTTTATTTTCTGGACCATCATTGTTGCTTCATAATTTTTCTTCTAGAATAGATGTTTGAGACTTTCCTCCTTGGATAACTGTGGTATAACATCTCAGTTGTGTGACTTGGTGACTTTTTGGCCCACTTAACTTCAGTTATGGTCACAGAAGGACCAAAGTGACAGAGTAACCCAGGAGAGAAGAGGCAGATTCCAGCTGGGAATCTCTTGAGTTTACATGGCAGCTGTGGCAGACATATGGAAAATCTGCTGATGTGCTGAAAAGTGACTGGTATTTGTAAACTGTTTGCTGAGTCATCAATCTTCAAATAGAGGAGTTACACAGGGAAAATAAACCCAGCAACACCTCCGTGAAACACCACTCACTGACACATTGAGGAGGGTTTCATCTTCCTGCAACTCAATTTCACAGACATTGATAAGATTGACTGATCATGACTGATGGTGATATCACTCCTAATTTGGGAAAACTGGGAGCTGTCTCCAATGAGTGCCAAACCATATGTGTCTTTGGGAGAAATAATGACAAATTTAACTGTACTTCATCCAAGAAGGGCCACGTCTGAGTGCTAGGTTCTGCCCATCCCGCTGTCTTTGTCTGCTGGACTCCAACAGGCAGAGTTCACACCTCCAGACTGTGCGTGTGTGTTTTCCAGACTTCAAACAAATGAACAAGCAGGAACAACTTACTACTGAAGGTCTCGATCTGCTTTTTCTCTATCATGTCTCCCTTCTGACTCAAAACTACCAGATTTGCTGGATGTGAAACAAGGGTTGCTCGCTCTCCAGCCCTGTCTCAGGGCATAAAAGGCTGTGATCTCCTCCCCAAACTCAATGTATTCCCTGATGTGAAACAAACATGCACTGGTATAAAATGTAGCTGTCCCTGGGGAGGTGGGGATGCCAGTTGCCTTTCCTCT
Organism: Chloroceryle aenea; assembly: GCA_013399075.1. Taxonomy (NCBI): domain Eukaryota; kingdom Metazoa; phylum Chordata; class Aves; order Coraciiformes; family Cerylidae; genus Chloroceryle; species Chloroceryle aenea. The sequence goes on from VWZY01013290.1 coordinate 60,609, forward strand.
TGTCCCCTGGTGCTCTGCTGTCAGAGGATAGCAGTGCCCACGTGGAAGCATTCAATCCTTTGGAGGTCCTGAGGAGTCTCCTGTGGATGGGACTCATTTTTAGCACTGGTGACCCTATGCACGTTCCACTTCCATCCCCAAGTGCTGCCAAACAGCACTGGAAGCATCCCATGTGCACAGCTGGTGTGAGCCTGTTCACTCTTTGGGGAGTTCTCTGGCTCCCAGGGAGTGGGCAGTGGGAGATGGACAGCATGCTGACAGCACCAGGAGAACCCTCAAAGACACCTTTGTATTTAGTCCTTGAGGATTTAGTCTGAATGTTATTATGTGTGTGCTCAAAGTTCCTAATATGAAACATTCCCTCGTGACCACAGTGCTGGATTCAGCAGGAAAGCTTTCTGATACAGCCCAGGCCAGTGGCTGATTCCACTTTTAATCATATTCTACATATAATATATTAAACAAATTTTAAAATTAACAAAAATGTATGCATATAAAATATATGTCTCTCTAGATAAACATACATATATGTATTTACATGCATATAATGTAGATTTAATTTTATATAATCTATCTGCTTACTTTGAGTTATACATAAAGTATCTACTCAGAGAGGTTACTATAGAAATCCATCCTATGGGAATCAGTCTGGCATTTTTCACCCTATTGTTCAGAAGTAAATGCATATGAGCACTCTCTACCCAGAGCTGCTGTGAAGATAGTTCCAAGAAAAAAAAAAAAGTCCTAAAGGAAAAGGACTTCAACATTCCTTAGAAAGCACAAATCCCTTTTAGCAGCTTGCTAACAGTTGCAGATAGTGACAGAGTAGTTTGATGCCTCACAAGAGATCACACAAGATTTCTAATAATGACATTATGGCGATGAAAAGGGGGTTTAAATCACTCTTTGTGGTACTGTTGTTCAGGGGACTGGAAATGCGCATCCTAAGCCACAGCACATGTGTATTAGGATGAAAGGGTGAAGCATCCAGAGGAAAGAACAAAGAGCTGTTGTCATTTAGCCTGATTATAAATCAAGGGTAAGGCAATTCTTTAGCCTGCTTCTCTTAAAGTGGCTAGAAGTGCCGGCGGCTGGATTACGCTCCCCCTTCTCTTGTCCCCTCACCACGCAGGAGGGGAGGTCTCGGGGCTCGCTCTGCACAGCCCATGTGAGGCCTCTCCCCAGTAGCTCCCTCCTGCTTGTGAAGGCACAGGGGCTCCGCAGGCACCTTATCCATTTGCACCAGTGGTGTGAACAATAGAGGCAGAGTGGAAGGGATGATAAGGTAGTTAGCAAGAAGGACATAAAATCCCATCAGGCTTTCCAGCACTCTACCCAGCCCAACTAGGTGAGTCAAGTAGCCTCTGGAGTTAAAAATCACTGACATCCCATGAGCTGTCACTCTCAGTTGAATGTGCTATGCTATTTGAATTTAAGCATGAACTATAGTACATCTTATTAAAAGTGCTGCTTTCATACTAACATCTGGGTTGGGTTGGAGGGAACTTGTAGGATTTTTGCCAAGAGGGACTGTTTGAAGGTTTTTACTTTTACTGTCTGGGGGAAGAAATTGCCCGGAAAAGAAAGTTTTCAATTTTGGAAATAGTCAAGTAAACCATGTAAATGTCATCACAGGAGAAGCCTTGTGGGCTTAAAGCTACACATGCAAAAAAGTGTGTCCAGCTACTAAACCCCAAGAATTCCACCCCCCCTTTTTTTCTCCCAGCTGTAACAAATGCTTTGTGCCATTTATTCTGGGTAGGATTCTTCTTCCATCCTCTCCACAGCGGGAAACTTAAGTCATACTTTTCTACGTGGAATTCTTGGAATCACCAGTCTGATGATTGAGGAATAGATCTTAATGCAAGCCTTTTTAAGACTTTTTTGGTTTTGTTTTTTTTTCTTATTCCTAGCGTGATTCTGGAAAGAATTTTTTTCCTGGGAAGACTTGGTGTGAAGAACTTTTTAAAAAAAAATAAATCAGAGTTCTCCAGTGCCATTTCACCATTTTTGAAACATCTAAAGTTTTCATTTTAAAATTAAATTTTTAAAGTAATTTAATCCTACCCTCACCCCACTCGCACTCCAATTGTTCAGACTTAACTGTTGATTCAAAGTCTGAAAATCTTTTGCTAAGTAAAATGCCATCTGATCTTGCCAATGCTATTTACAAACTAAAATTCACGCATAGAAACCTACTTGGCTTCCAAAAAGATCAGCTTTTCAGAATATGCTAATGTCTTTCATAGATTATGTACATACTATTATACATAATAAAATAAGGATAATATAAGGGCAATTCTTGTTCTTACATGTTAAAGGTCTTAGATTTCTTTTTTTTTTTTGACTCCAGTGAGCTTCCTCAGGCTGAAGTTCCTGTAGTAAAAGATGCACCCAAAAATCTCTGTGTAAAATTTGAAATCCTAAAAGAGTCAGAAAGTTGAAAACAAAAAAAATACACATATGATTTAGTCTCAGATTCATAAATATTTGTGGAGCTGTAAAGGTCATCTACAAACCACAGTGCTCCATGACATTGCACAGGTTCAGAGTTTACAGACACGGCCCTGACAGCACTTTTTATTAATCCCACTCCAACTTTATCAATAATTCCGTCTGAACTACATTTACGAGCACAAGATTCTTTGAAGTCTGAAAACAAAATTCAGCCAAATTGTCTCTGGGCAAATTTCTGTCATCACAAAGCCCTGTGGAACTGATTTAAAGTCAATAGGAGCTTTTAATGAACAAGAGAATTGGAGTGGCAGGGGCACGCAGGAGTGGTCTGCTCTACCCTTGTTCCTTATTGCACATTACACAATACTGGGCTTGTGCAGTGGGCAGGAAGGAAAAGAAACAGCTTAGAAAGAACACCCACCAAAATGAGGGTTGGCAAAAAAAGGAAGAATTGAGAAAACTGCCTGTCCAGCTTTGTGTAGAATTGTAACACAAGAGCAGATGTGCTGGGTTAGACCAGAATCCATTTGCCTGTTAGACTCTAATATTAAAATCTCCTCTAATAGCTAACATTAAAGTATATGAAAGGCATGTATGGAAGCCAGCTTCACAGAAGTGAAGTGAGAATGAGCAGAACAGTCCCTCAACTTCACTGCTAAATATATTGAGCAGAATATTGCAAATGCTGCTGACATAGTCAGGCAAGCTGAATAGTAATTAGGCCATTGCTTTCTCCCAGCTTCTGTTTGTGTTTCTTTTTTATCAGAACTGAAACCGAGCTAACTGCTGCTGCAGACTAGAAGGATATTGTGTCCACAATAGTAGTAGTGATAGTGATAGAACAGGCTAGAAATTCTCAAGCAATGACATAAGCACATCATATGCTGTACATGGCAAAGAGACAACTTCATCTATCAGAGTTGTGTTCACCTCTAGGGTAAGAGAGGGGAGCCATTTAAAGGGACCATAACACTACCCAATGACTGAGGACAAAGAGCAAAGATTATCTGTCAAAATTACATTATGCAGGAACTGTTAGGTTTATAATGGTTTGTTATTTCATTCTGCTTCCACTAAATTCATGTTGACTACTTCAACACAAGCAGAATTAGGCCTGCTGTAATTTCTCAGTGAAATTTCAGTGAAGGTATGACAGCTACTATCCTAACAATAACAAAGAGCACTCCAGTGAAGGTATGACAGCTACTATCCTAACAATAACAAAGAGCACTGCAGGAACAATAGACAATACATGCTGTCAAGGTTTTGGAGTGGAAAGTTCTACTCACCAGCCCTTGCTGAGAGACAGTGGTGGGATGTGGATCCTGTCTGCTGGACCACCACAACCTGCTCTAGTTCAGGCTTCTTGGGAGTTTGCCCATCCAAGTGCTGATTAGGCCTGCCCTTTTCTGACATCTGAAATCAATCAAGGATACAACTGAATGCTACTAGAGTATCTATAAGGCAACTGGTTGATCATGTAAATTTATAGAGAACTGATGTATCTCAGGAAAAAGAAGAATTAATTCTTAACAGCTGGTCACTGAAAATTGTAAGTTTTAAAGATGTTATTTGTTAGATGTACTTACAGAATGGCCAATAAGCTCAGAATTACAGCTGAAAATTGTGTGATGAAGTGTTGATGAAAAAGATACTTTTTCCTCCAGAGATGTTGAGACACTGAAAATAATTTCTGCAAGACAGGGTCATTCTCCATGGATTAGACAGAGCATGAATTTCTTCAGAACAATCCAAACTGAAGTCCTAAGTTGAAACAAAAGAGTATTTCAACTAGGCATTTTCCCACAGATATGTATGCAATCACCAGTTCCTTGCTTCTTATATCTTACTGAGTAAGTAAGACTTAACCTGTTGCATTCCAATAATTATTCATCACTCTGAGGTGAAAACTGTTGGCAGTATCTGTCAAGCAATACCACTTCTCAAGTTTTTCCTTAAGGTCTTAATTTCTTGCAAGGACTACCAAAATTTGAGAAGGCAGTCAGCTGGTTTCCTGTGCCCCTGTACTGACACATGAGCTGATGCTGTTTTGCTGGTTTCCTATAAGCCTGTTAGTTTGAATTGTCTTGTATATAAGTTGACATATCCAGCTCCTTAGGGACAAGACAGATTTTTATTTTTATTTTTTTCCTAGATATTTGTATATAGAGAGGCTCCGGGCTCATGCTGCCATGCAAACAGACTGGCAAGAAAACCACATTTGAGTAGGTAGAGCTTACTTCCATTTTAAACAGTTGCATCTCCTCAAAACAAATCAATGTTTGTTCTGTTTGCAGCACTAGTCTTCAAGGTTTTAGTTAAACCACAACACATCTGAGACATCAACAGATCAGACTACAGTTTCTTATCATTGGGATGTTCTCTTATGCTACTCTTTAAGATAACCAAGGCCCACTGGAGTGGTCTGGAATGCTGCATCTCAAAAGAGATCCTACTGAGGGAAGGGTGGCAAATTAAAGTCATTAGCACTGCTTTGGTGAGAAACCCCTGACTTCATTTCTTTCTATTCATTGAAGCAGGAAGTTGCAAAGATTCAGGTTTGCTATATGTTTCTGGTAGGAGAGAAGAGAAATACTCTTACTTAATACAGTTGTCTTATGTCCTAGTTGTCAATTGGATGAAAAGAGCACTTTCCTGAATCTGTTGCTTAAATATTGAAAAGTGCTACCTGAAGAATCAATAGCTAAGAAGACAGCTCTGAGATATCACCAAGCTTGCAAACAAAAAAATCCCATCAGAAACCTGCTTTCCTAACACTTCCAGCTCGCTTCTGAGGCCAAAACCTGCAGAATATTTGTTGGCTTTTGACTGCCTTTTTGAAGCCAATAACAAATGTAAATATCCTGGGAAGTTTCATTCAGAGTTTTCAGCAGTGTGTCTGAGTGCCTGGTAAGTGCGTGCCCAATTAGATGAATTCTTCAGTTCCTTGCTTTGTTGTTCCTTTCTTTGTTCCTTGCTTCAAGATTCTTTTTCTTTTTTTATTTTTTTTTATTCTTATATTCCCTTCTAAAATTTCAAGCCATCAAGTTTCAGACCCGGCCCAAAGCAGGCTATATTAGTACAGCTATAACAGATTATACTATTTTATCTGATGCAGCTCTTTTCCCATTTTCACGATAGCCCATTTTTTTTCATTGTTTGGAGTGCCAAACACTCATCCAGAGCAGTTTTATTCACATGATATTCCTTGACTTCTTAATTCCACCATATCTTTGCCTATTCACAACACATTATATAAGATCAGTAACCTAAATCACATGGCACTGTTCCTACTCTTTGACTGGATGATGGTGAGTGCCCTACTGGGGCACCAATACCTTATTTGCAAATAAAATAAGTTGTCACTTAGTGAAAAGCCAAACATTTGTGTGGGCAGATGTCCATTAGCACAAATGTTCATGAATTAATCACCAAAAGGGGTGTGAACATTTCTGAATAGAAAAGCAATTCAGAATTCATGCAAACATTTGTGAATAATTTCTTTAGCTTGGAAAAGGCCAAATGTTTTGATATGAACTTGCTGATTATTTCAGTGCAAAATGCAGTATTAGAACTGAAATACAAATTCTTGTTTCACTGAGACATTTACAGGTAAATTTGCTTCACTGTACTTGCAAGTTGTACTTTCTGTTGTATTGATGGTAGGAAGAAAGCATTTTACAAAGTGTGGCCATGCACAGTACAACACTGTTGCAGCTCAGTGCACAAATCAAGGACTGTTCTGGGACTCCTTAAACTGATAAAACAACTTCTATTTTCAAATGAGAATTTTCTTTTAAATATGGTAATTTTAGTGGTATATTCCTATTACTATCTGCAGATGTGTGTAGTTTCTACAGTGCTTTAGATGGTGATCCCACCAGTCAAAGATATCATCTGTATATCATTAAATGCAGCTTTGTAACAGTAGCCAAGACCTCTACCTGTGATTTATAGACTAAAGAAGATGTTTAAACCTGCAGCCTTATGGAAACAAGGAGCTCACACTTGGAAGACACAAAACCTTACAATGACTGGTGCAAGTTAAAACTGTTGCCTTGGTTGTTCATTGCTGATTACATAGCTTGTTACAGGTGGTCCCCTACAGCAGCCAGAGTGAGTTAGAAAGATAAAACTTACTGCACATAATTTTAACAAAAGCAGATAAGCAAAAAAAGCTACGGGGCTGATTGTGAACATCAGAAAAAGGAGCTTTGTAAAAACTTAGCTTTGTATAAGAGTCTGTGAATTGAAGAAAATCATTTACTTGGCTCCTGACACTAATATTTTGAAAGGCACTTTGTGAGTATTAAGTGCTTGATCTTTGGATAGACAAGATTTACTCAGAACTAAAGGTATGGAATTAGATCCCTTGCACTGGAGATGTGCTTTTAAACAAAAACCACCACAGTTACATTTTAAGCACATATCTTACTATAACAGCATCCATTAGTTATAAACACCAACTGCTGTTCAAGCCCAGCTGTTTACAATGATAACATATGACCCGACCTTCATAACAAATCCATGTAACTTAGTGAAGACCTAATGCTACAAACACAAAATATAAATGAGAAAAGAAAGCATGAGGTCTGACAAATACTAGGAACATCTGTTTTTAGCATATTATTCTCTCTTTCCCTCCTTTTTTTTTTTCTTTGCATTGTTTTAATAATTAAAAAAAACAAAGAAACCAGAAGACTTTTTTTTTTTTTATAAAAACCCAGCAGTCTTGTGTTATGTATCTGTCTTTCCCTTACCCACAGGCATCATCAGCATGAACTTGCTCAAGTTTCTCGGCAATAAAGCATCACTATAACCTGTATGTATCATCTCTTACAATGATATTTTCTATTTCAGTGAATAATTTCTGATCCTTTCTTAGGAAAAAAAAATATTTTAAAAAATGACACCTGCTAAATCATAAGCAGGAAAACACCAGTGAGAAAACCCCACAGCCTAAGATGCACTTCCTGGATCTTGTAGCTGAGGCAAGCATCTTGGACCATGATCAGTATCTAGAGACAGCTTCCCTGTGGAGAATATATAGGGAACAGTTATATGATAAAAACCTTTGCCACTGATTAAAATCAAAGATCCAAATAACATCTCCATCCTCTAAAGTTGCAGTTCATGGGTAGCAAGGAATGAGAGAGAGAGAGAGAGAGAGATAAGGCATGCCAAAGATGGAACCCTGACAGCTGGCCAAAAACACATTAAAGAAGAAATCAGGTTGTAGGATGTGACAGACATCCCCATCTTCCACCCTCATGTTACTTTTGGCACAGTGGTTTTGTTTCTTACTGGTGAAGCCCAGTTGTGATAAAATATACCTAGCAGCTATCATTCCCTCCCATGCCCACCCCTCCTTCCTCCCACAAAATCCCACTGTCAGCAAAGAAATAACCATAAACTCTCACATCTGACCTTCTCCTGGAAGATCCCTACACCTCGGACAAAGTGGGCTAAAGGAAGAAAATATCACTCACTCTCAGGACATAATACAAAGCCATCTTGGGCTGGATGAAACAACTTTTTGTTGCTACCCACAGCAATGAGAACAGAAAAAGTTAGATTGTCACGTATGGTTAAGAAATTTTAAACACCAACTGGCACAGGAACAAGGGATGGAGGGAATAGAAAATAAACTAGGGTCAGTATAGAAAATAAACTAGGGTCAGTATATGTAGCTTTTTAAAGCCTTAGTGAATTGAAGTATCACACCCTACTTTATCTGATTATCTGGTCAGCTTCAGTTTAGTAACCTAACAGAAAGCAATGCAACTTTCTCTCACTGTAATAGTAGCTATTTTATCTGATAGTGGCAAGAGCTGTGAGTTTCTGGCTTACCAGGTGCCAGGTAAGAGCAGTGCCGTGCTGCCTATGGAAAGCACTGGGATATCTCTCCTTCACCCTGCTCAGCGAGCCGACAGCTGGGGCGCATGGCGGTGGGAGGCTCCTGCAGGCAGCCGGTACCTCCGAGGGTCCCCAGCGGGAGCCAGCTGGAACCAGTTGTTATGTTAAGATGGGACCTTGTGTTTAGCGGTGCTGTTGAGTTAGGCAACAGGCACTGAATGAAACACAATCTGACTCTGAACGATTACTGAAAACACATGGTACTGGGAGTAAAAGGAGCTAAGGAAATATTCCAAGTGGAAAATCAGAGGAGATAAAAGGAGATAAAATGCCATAGCTGAAAATGTTGACAAATGTCGAGGACAACTGGTAATGGTTTAAACCATCCTGCGTGTTGAATTTGCTTGCAATAAACAGGGTCTATGTAACTTTGTACCTGATAAAACCTGCTTCTGAAGCACTTTATTTTCTTGCAGTTATTTTCAGGCCACAAATGAGAACGGGTATGAAGAAATTGCCCTCATTTAGTTGCATGAATGAGGAGCATGACAATGTAATTTTGCAAAATTTTCTGGTAGATATGGGAAGCAAACTTTAATGCATTTCCACGATCTCATGGTGTTAAAAAGCATCTCCATTTACTAGATGCAATCTAAAGGGTTGCAGATGGCTGGGAAGAGGGCTTTGCCATGCTCCTGTGATGTATATTTCATTCTATCCAGCTTGTGCATAACTTTGAAAGAGTGAACTGCACAGAGAAGTTGTACGCAGAAGAATTGGTTGTAGGTCTTCAGAGAGCTACACAGAACACCACATAAATGGGTTAATCTGCCAGCTGGAGTCTTTTGAGAGGAAATTATTTTAGATACTCATGAGTGAGCTTTTATCTTGCAAATCAGGAGACAAAATATTGATCCCTTCCTGTATCCATGGGAGAAGATTTCCCCCTAGAAGCTGTGCAGGGAATAACGAGAAGACTCTGGCATTAGCTGTGAGGAATGTTGTGCATGCACACAGCTGCAGCCTGGACTCTGAAAGAAAACTCTATCCCCAACATCCAAGCTGGCATGTGCATTGCTCTGACTTCTCATTTAACGAATCTGGGATTCTGAAAAGTGTCTGTTAAGTCTGCCTTGAGTGATATTCTGGTAGTGAAAATGGTTTACTATATGATTTTTCTTTTTTGATATTCTAGTGTTACATTTCTTCTCAATAAACTGTTTACGGGGTTTTTTAAACTTAGTAAATACTGTAACATAAAAAATTCTTTCATTCAGGTTTATAACTGTGTATAAACTGAATTATCACCTAATGTAAGTAACACGTCACAAACAGCTCCTTTAGTAGAGAAGGATGCTTAAAAAGTCTAGGGTAGCAGTTCACTATTCATCTCTGGAAATGGATTCTACAGTAAAACTGACTGTAGCATAACAGCAAAATTCTGAAAGCTCTTCAGATGCCTAACTGCTGTAATACTACTGAGATTTAGTTGTGTTGTTACATTCATAGAACTGATTCTACAGGAGGCTTTTGCCATAGCACAGAAATTCTTGACTTAGCATTTCTCAAGTTGCATGAAAACCAGTAGTTTCTTTGCTAAAAAAGTACTATCCCTATTAGGTTTTGAGAACGTGGAGGCAGGAAGTAGATATTAAATATTTCATTCAGTGTGCTCTTTTGGGGAAGGAAAGAAAAAAACCCAAAAAGAGTGGTTCTCAGGATCTTTTGTGCTAGAAGATGGTGGTTAAGTTACACTCCCACACCTCATAGGAAACTAGTGGGCGTAAATCATACAGTTGTTTTCTGGCTTAGAGCCACAATCACACAGGTGGTTCTCTGCAGCCCTGAAAGACATGAGGAAAATGGCTTACAATGCTGAATACAGCTCATCATTTCCTTAACATTCCTTTATAGAAACTGCTATGTAGGGACCTGTGTAAAAGTTTAAAATTTTTATATTTATTTGCTTTTTTTTAGTGTTTGACTTCTTATGAGACAGCTGTGAAAGATTCTAACTCTTTTAAGTAACTCAGAAGATAAGACAATATAACCTATTTAGATCTTGCAAGGAAAGAGTATAACTGGGGAGACAGAGTTCAGAACCCTGATGCATCATGATCTGAAATCTCAGTCTCAAATGATGGGTTATCAAGGAGTTAAATGAGTTCTAGCTAAATCTTGGTTCTCCATTATTTCTGGGATTATATTCTTCTCCATTCATTCTTGTTTTCCCGGGGGGAAATATCTGTCCTTCTGCTGCATCAGCCAAAGATTTTCCCCAAGCTGTTTTCTCACTATACTAATGTTAGAAGACATGGTTGTGACTTATCCGAAATAGACCCTCTTGGCTCTGTGTATTCCCATCCCTGGGTCCCTCTGTGCTGCACCTCAACCCGTGTAAGAGCTTCTCTTCCTGGGGTGTTACACTCACAGGAAAGTGTGTTCTGGAAGCTTTCTTAGTAGCCAGCTAACCACAGTTTGAAGCTTCTCAAATATTTCTGCATAGGAATATTGCCTTTCACTTGTTCTTGTAGATTACATATCTGTGCTATGTATTTACATTTACAAATATACAAGAGTAAAAATTAGAATGAAATTAGCTGAACACAAGTCAAAACTGTTATGGTACTGAAAGGTCAACAATGCACTGAGATAGATAAACATGCTCTGTTTTTCACAAGTTACAGTTCTGATGACTACAGATTTATTATTTACTGGTTAATTTGGTGAGACAGATGGGGGATATCATGATTTGGTACCAATTACACCATTTGATAGAATACTGAACCTTTAGTGGAAATGAGTTGTTCTGTCAGACAAATGATTCTTTTGAATATAAATATTAAATCTCAGACAATACCAGGAATATGATACTTAAATAATGGATTATTATCTTCCCTCTTGGAGAATCAAAGAGTTGGAGGGAAGTTTAATAAATAACATGGTTTACCACTAATAACAATGCTTCTAGGCGGAAGCAAGCTAGTGACTGTGTTCCTTTCTCAAAATATAACACGTTCTGTTGGCATTTCACTATTTAGAACTTTAGATTCTGTTATCCATGTACAAGTACATTCTCTCAATATTCACATTGTAAGATATGTCTTCACTTCAGCATATGTTCTTGGTCTGATCAGCTGATTCAAATCCTATAACTTGATATAGATATTGTAAACTTGAATACTTTAGTATTGCCCAATTCTGTTCACTAGTTTTTTAGTGCACCAAAGTGGAAGTGGTTATTATTTGATACTTTTTCTGAGTGTTTGCTGTCAAGGAGTTACTTTTCTTAACCTGGAGGACAGTAGCAGGAAAAATGCCAAGCTAATCAGTTGTAAAACAGGTCTTGATACTTACTATGTGAAGAATCCAATAACCTTTTCATATGAAGCAAAATGTATTTATCTAAGAGAGAAAGGGAAACAGATTTTACAGAGAATTAGATCTATACACTTCAGATCTGACTTGCCATTGAGACTTCTTCAAATAGTCATTCATTACACTGGAATTAGAAGTTTAATATCAACCCGCTGAACATCAGGCAACAGCACTGGCTGACCATGTTGCCTTGCCAGAATGCCTGAACTCCTCATCTGTGGAAGGTACTTCCCTGCTTTAGAGGGCAGGACATACTCCTTGTCTATGCTACTCTTATCCACCCTTCAAAGATGTTACCAGGATGATTGCAGTGTAAGGAGAAATACTGCTTCTCATTAAGTTTATGATGCTTACACCTAAAACTCTGAGCAGTGAATAATAATTAATAAGAAGAATGGAATGAAAATATAGAAGTATATTAATAATGATCCAGGCCAGAGTTGTTTCAAACATAGCTTTATAATCTTATTTTTCCTGAGTGTGTAACTATTTTTTTTCCATTTTTATTTAATATTTTGCAATGTCTCATGAAACAATTCTTTATTATCTAACAATCATCTCTTAGCATCATGTGGAAACACTGACACACACAGAAAGTGAGATCCTGCTCTTATTAAACCCAAAGAAAAATTCCAAGCTGCAGTCTGTTGACAGTGGATAGTCCCCTTGATACCAATGCAAGTGTAACAGTACGAGCACTGCAAATCAAGAAGGGACGAATTCAGCTGTTGCAAATGTGCAAAGAAAGGCTTGCCTTGCCTGGCCTTGCCTCGTGTATACTTAAAAATAACTGTTTAATGGAAAATAAAACAACCATTGATGTTCCTTTGGCACAAGTCATTAAATGCCAGGTGAGACAATCAGGTGGCCTTGGGAGAATTTTTCCAGCTATATTTTTTTATTTTTAATTTTTCTCTTTTGCTCATTACTGTATGGACAACTGTTAGGAAAGGCTTTATTACAGAAGCTGCAGTATCTTCAGCCATTGCTATTTTGAGCTGAGTCTCTACTGAGCTCTTCTACGTATGTAGTAGATCAACAAAAACAATTGTCAGTCAGTCCTGAAGACAAGATAAGAAATGCTTGTGGTGGTGGGATTTATGGTCTATCAGGAAATAGCACAATAGACCATAGAATTCCACTATTGTAAAAAGTTAAATAGTGGTTAAAATGACAGGAAAAGTATTAAAAGTGTGTTTGTTAATAGAAACCGTGTGAAGAAAACCAGTTAGTGAATCAGTCCTTTTACATGTGAGGTTCTGTAACAATATATGTAGAAAAATGTATTCGGAGGTATTGAGAATTTCTCAGCTTTATTAATACCCTGAGAACTTTCAGCATTTTTATTCCATCAGCAGTGTGGGAGTCAGTGCTGCTTACTGCTTACAATATTCTTAGCAAGCTAAATTCTGGCAAGTCTTCAGGGTATCTCTGCAATGATGACAAATTTGTGACTTGATGCAGAATATTTCTGTGATGTTTCTCACAGTCAAAAGGGGCAGAATGAAACTCACTTCCACTAAGAAATTTTTCACCAGAAGTACAGGACCAATTATTTGTTTTATTTTATTGGCCAGAAGTTAGACAAGAAAGAGGATGTCTTTCTGCTGAGTACTAAACAAAGAGCATGACAATAGTGACATCTTTAAAGACCTCACAACCTAGTGAGTGAGACAAGACAAGCCCAAGGGCTGTATCTGGAACTGTGGGAAGTCCAGGGTTTGAAACATGTGAGGAACAGGGATATTGCCATTAGCCGTTTCTAATCATCCCAGGACCTTGGTCTTAAATTAGGAACTCCCTGATGCTAATGGGATCCATTACTCTAATTTATAGCTGTTAGTTAGGCCTCAGATATTTTTTTTCAACTTCAGTACTGTTACTGAACTCAATCTGCATGATCATATATTATTTGCAATGTCAAAAGTAAATATTAAAGCAAAAGGGAGGAAAGAATTGGCTAGTTTAAACATCCTTAAACATTCACTATTTTTATAGTAAAGAGGGTGTTAAAAATGTGCTGTGTAATAAATGAAATATGCAGTTTGTTAAATATTAAGTTCATTGCATTAGTAAGTAAAAAGCCTTGTCTGCGTGCCAGCTAAATATCATATAGGAATACTTACACTCTTGTGGACGTGCTTAAAACTTCATCAGATCTTTTCAGTGATTCACATAGTGGCCAGGAATTTTCCATCTTACACTATGCTAAGTGAACACTACTAGTTACAAATTACACCTTTGTTAATATTTTATCAACATTGAACAATCTTAAAAAATCTGTGGAAGAAACTAACTTGAGTAGTATAAACCATTTTTTTCTCCTGTTCTTTAAGAAGTTTTCTGAAAACAAAATGTGACTTTATTGACTTGTTTCCTAAATAATTCCCAGGGTAAATTTTTCAGTTAATTTTTTTTTTCTTTTTCTTTTTTTTTTTTTTTGAGAAGAACACTGCAAAGGGTGCAAACAAGTATTTCAACATGTTTGGGGGTTCTTTTTTTATTATTATTATTTTTAGAATTTGTTTTTACTGGAATACAATTCTTCTATGGCATGAAAAGCTATTAATAAAATGTCAAAATTGCATTTAATGAATATGTCCATCAATATACTGGTTACAAAGTCCTCTAGTTGTCACCTTTGTTACAGTGCAGAAATAAAGGACACTGTCAGTAAACGAGTATGCTGAAATAATTGCAGGCAGCAGATAGCCTATATCAATGAACTGTATGAAATTTTAAATATTAGCAGAAAGTGGGTTTTATCTGTTTATCGTGCTGTAAACAAAAGTAATATTGGACAGTCTGAAATTATTGCTTGCAATGTGCTCCATAAGAAAGGCTGACAAGCTCCTGTTGAATAGCCTAAGAACCTCCGAGGGCTTTATTAAGACTTCAATTCATCATTTTACATTGAGTCTCTTTAATGTACAATGAGCAGTCCTAAGAAGGCCACAATTGTATTTGGGGTATATGAACTATGCTCTCAACAATGTGAATGTTGATATTTAAGGAACTGAGACTGTATAGCTCTTGGACAATAGTTTCTCAGAGTCTGCAAAATGTGGACTTACAATATAGAATATATTTTTCTCATTTATAAACATCTGGACAAACCAGTATGCTGTCTAGATCCCACAGCAAATTAAAGTCTGAATTTTAATTAACTTTGGCATGCATCAGAGCAGTACATATGTTCAGCACATGTTTTTTACCTTATACATCTTTTGCTCCATTACCTACATATTGTTCAAAATGGGTTCTGCTGGTGAATACAAACCATCCAAAGCTCTACTTGAAAAAATCATAAAATGAAAAATAACTCAAATCTTTGACCAACCGGATCAATGATTTTTCTGAAAGAAAATCTAAGTGTTGGGAAAAAAAATGACAGAATTTATAAAATTATTGTAACTAATTGTCAAACCACATGCACTTTCCAGATTTTGAAACCTCACACTCAGGTTACGTCTACCAAAAATGTGTTATTCTCCAGTAAGATTAGAAAAATTTTATTGTTCTGAATTAAAAAAAAAATAAATTGAATTTTCAGGTAGTTCTGAAGGACTCAGAATTTAAACGCTGGAGCTCACCAGCTTTGAGAATTATGATTGTGGGTCCAATTATAGTGATATGTTCTCCAGGAGAACTTTTGGAAATTAGCTGTATGACAGTTGCGTAAGGATGGGCATATGTCACAAGTCTTTAAAACTAAAACTGCTGCTGGAGAAATCCTGGCCTGGCTTTGCTTCCTGAGCACTCCTGGAGCTCAGGACAGTATAACCCAGAGAACTCTGGCTGGATCCTTGCACCAAGCCAGATGGAACAACACTTCCAGGATTGTTAAATCTTGCATCCTTTCAAGAGTAAATACCAATTTGTCTGTGACTCCAGAAATCCAGAAAGGCAGGTCTGTAGCTATTAACAGGTATGAGAGCTGTCCCTGCCACTAATAGTAAGGAAAGGAAACTAGGACATTGGAGATGAGAACCTGCTTGCACCTTTCACTCCAAAAATCTAGTTTTGCAGTAGTCTCCTTAGAAACAAGATTTAGATGCTGTGGGAAAGAAAATACAAAATAATGTATCTACTTAATCAGTTAGGCCTCTCAGAATAATACTTCATAAGTGAAGGAAAAGCTGGTTTGGCAGAGTTGCCATAGAGACTGGAGGTAGTCCCAGAGTAGATGTTCTATTTTGGCCCTTCTCAGCTCTGCTGCCAGGTACTCTTCAACCCCACAGACAAGAATATTGCCTAGCACAGGATATCCTAAGCAAGAGAAAAAGTCCAAGAATTTACTGTTTAATGAGCTCCATCAGCTACATAGAAGACTGGAAGGGGGTTCTGCTTATGGAGAAAGGGAAAAAGAGAAGAGATTTGGTGCAAAAGAGTATTCGGTTGATATGGGAAGGTGTTGACCTACCAAGGGATACCACAGAATACAGGAGAGAGACACACAGACAGGTGTTTGTGCTAATGCAGAGTGCACATGTAAATTCCAGAGGATTTACTATTCTAGGGTTTTTTGTGCAGCTTCTTGGACTTAAGCCCAAGTCTGTGCTCACAGCACAGCTATGTTTCGTAGCTGGAGGGTCCTTGTTTTACAGAGAGCATCGTCTTTTACACAGTTATAGCTCTTGACTCACTCAAGCCCCAGGGTCAAGAGAAAGTGAAAAACATGGATTCAGTGGATTCTCACCCCCAGTCACATCTCATAACCTGAAGTGATAACCTGAAGTTCCTTTTTTCTAGGGGGAACAACCAAGGAGATGTCTCATAACTACATGGTTTTGACCGACACAGCACAAACATAAAACTGGTCAGCACATAAAGGCATATCCTGCACACTTGCATGGTTCCAGACTTTGCATCATTTAAAAGTATGCAGAGTTTAACACTAGGTTTTCCCTAGTGGTAAAGTTTTTGCACGGTTTTGCTTGGTTGCTTTATTTTCATACCTGACAGTAAATGTTGTTTGGGATGAATGCTTGAAATATCTATGCAATCTGTTAATATATAGCTGTCCTAAGAGTTAGCATCTGTGGCCAGGGTGAATTTCTAGAGTTTTCTGTGAAATTCAGTTAAATTTTTTCAAACTGCTTTGGATGACTCCATCTCTGGTCTCATTCCATCAGCAAAAAAATTGTTTTCATGTGAATGCCTAATGCAGTATACAACAGAGTACACCAGGACAGATGCTCCAGAAGGTCCAGTGAACTTATTTTCCTGACACTTTCTACGTCTTTGGGTTAGCAAATTTCTGCTCTCCAGTTATCCCCTTAAAAAGTCTTTGTGATTCAGAATTGAATTCAGCATTGAAAAATTACAGCAGTACATGCACATGGATTACATGTGCTGCTATACGTACTAAATGTACATCTCGTACATATATGGATGTACTGAATGTATGTGCTGTCAGGCAGTCAAATGTCATTTTTTACCAGAAATGGAGTGTGGTGGTGTTGCAAAAGAAGCTGAGTTGATGAGAAAGCTCTGTTTTAGGGGGGCTATGTCCCTTATATTCTCTATTTCTCATCCTGATCAGATTGGTATAGGATACAGGGGTTTAATTGGCCATTCAGATTGCACTCCAGTGATTTCTAATCAGTTTCTGGCAATGTGCAACACAATATAATCCAGAATGTCTCCTGAGCAAAACAAAGCACCCTGTGAAATTGTGTCATAGTGAACTCTTATTTGTGACACATGGTTGTCATTTTGTCCCCTCACAGAACACCCCAAATGAACTAGAAAGAGGGCAATTTTTTTTAATTGGAAGGAAGTGGATAAGAATTACCAGCAGGCATACAGTGATTGGAATGAAAGTGGATCCAATAACAGAGCTGTATAAAAGCATGGCTTGCAAAAAACTTCTGTAAATCATGGCCTAAGTTTTAGAAAGAGGAGTACAGGAGGTGGACAAGAGACAAAGGACAGCCAGATCCAAGTGTGAGACCAGACAGCTGGGGGTTTGAACCTAAGCAGAGAGAAGGGGTCACTTGCAGAACACAGCAGATTTGTGAAGCTTTATGATTTCTGGAAAAGTACAGATGACAAAAAGGATTAGATATTTCTGGAGATAGCTAACATTCAATTCAGAAACTAGCTCTTCTACCAACATTGCCCCCAACAATGTGTCTCCAACACAACCTGAACTGATGCAGCTATTTCAGTGAAGAGCTCTTCATTTTTGCAACCATACTTCATTATAGTTGCAAATAATATGGAAACAATGATCTTGAGTAGTGCATGAACAGCCTTTGTAGAAACGGTATACCAAGTAAATATACTTCTTCACACTAGTTCCCAAGAATGAGATTATTTTTCTAGTATACAGTGCAAGAAAAGAAGCTTTTTAACCTGCGAAATGAAACCACCTTCACCTTAAGGTATCAGTAATTTGCTTGGTGTGAATCTGGAAGTACAAGAAAATCCTCTCTCTCCTGAAACAAATAAGAAGCTACTTGTTTAACTTTCTTCTTCTGTCCATGGGTGAAGAGGAAATCTGAGAAACAACCAAGGAGCAAAGCTGGATCTCTATTAAATAGTTTCTCAGCCTGTTATTTTTCATTTGGAAAAGTGCAGAGCTGCCTATTGGGGAGTCAGAGACAAAGAGGGTCTATAAACCACAAAGGCACGCTGCATTTTGCCTGGCATGAATCAGCTGAGACCCATCTCCTTCAGTGGATCTATTCCAATTTACACAAACAATAGGGAGCAGGGAGTCACCAGCAGTTGTAGTTCTCTGCAGTTCTTTATCCTTTACTGTAATTCCTTCTCCACATTGCGTGCTAACCAGAAAATTTTGAAGATACCATGTGTTTCTAAGTAACCTGCATGATGAGGTAGGGATAGAATTCATTAACATTTCCTCCTTTCCCCTTTAGCAGCTTCTCTTCGCACAGAATGAATGTAAAATGGGATATAAAAGACATTACAAGCAATATTTCACATGTCCTTTTAGATGCTTTGAGAAACACAGCTGCTTTAGAGTCTCTTAGGGCCACTGCATTTATGCTCCCAGCACTCATTTGACAGATAGATAGTTAGATACTTTCAAAGATTCTCTTGATATTTCAGGAATCTATAATAGGAAAGCATAATTGATGCTCACAATAACTGGGAAAAGATTAAATAATTCTGTAATTGTTTCAAAATTCATGTATTTAATATTTTTTACAAAGACAAAGGCTTAAAATAACAGGGTTTTTTTTTTAACCTTATGTGTGATTCATGAGGTTATGATACTTATGTATCATAATGATATATATGGACTTTTTAAGAATGCAAGAATTACTGGGACAGAAGTGTTCTCAAGACACACCACATTTTCTCACGTACTGGTCTACAGTAAACACTCATATAGTCAGGGAGGGGGTAGTTTGCTCCTTTTTAGATCTTTTTTTTTCCCACTTTGTAGATTTTTTGAGTCCTTAATGAATTCTGTAAAATTGGTATGAAGATCCCTAATTCACAAGACTGTTGTGAGGATTAATTAGTGAATATTTGTATGATGCTTTGAAGATGAAAGGTGTGATGTAAATGCTAATTATTTATTATATTTATTATTACTATCTTCCTAATCTTGGACATACTTCGTTGATGTGGATGTGAGTGATTGATCTTGCTAAACAGAGGTATGCACAGTGGGAGAAGGGCCTTTGGAAGTTTCACATTAATAATTCTCCCTATGAATCTCATCACTGTTCTGAATCTCTCCAGCTACCCTATGAATGCAGCTTGGCTTTGACAGTGCCCTTCAGACTAAATTGCTACACTACTGCAATCTCTGGGCCTCAGCCAACAACCCATGAAATCAAAGAAGATTTTTCCATCACTTTCAGTGAACTGAGCAAAAGGTCAAAAAAGAGGCTTTTATGCAGTATTTTGGAAAATAGCTAAATGATAAAAAACTGTTTTCTGAAAACTGCCCGTATTTGCTCTCTGCATGATTAGCTTGATACATACTGTCAGGTTTTGTCAGTTGTGTCAGATGGTATTCATATCATACAGTTTCCTCTGTGCACAATAATATGATTATTTGCAGGTCTGTTCAGTTATGAATTTGTAGCTGTCTGCTGCATTAAATTATGTGCAACTTTAGCATCAGTATGCTGTATCACATAGGGCAAGACATTTTGGTGCTCAGGGCTTGAGAGCAGTTTGGTTACCACTCTTATGGCACACAAAAATGTAATCATTTCTCTGTGAGGTGAAGGGTCTCAGCTCCTACTGGCTTCACAACTCAGCAGAAGCTGCAGGCCACGGCCAGCTGCTTTTTATATGCTTATCTCTGTCAGCTGTACCTCACAAATGTTCCTATACTGGAAGCTAATCCTGTCAACTTTCTGACTGGGAGGATGTACCATGGGTAGTCACCACCACAATGACTGTGAAAGCAGAGGTTTGCTTAGAAGCAGGCTTGCTTTGACTTTACAGACCATCACAGCAGAAAAAGGTGTTAGTGTCTTAACCTGATTGAGGATATGATTGCTTAAATAGGAGTGTGTGGGCATATGGCAACAGTTGTCAGGTACAGCAGAGTAGGAAAGTATTAAGCAAGAGGAAACATGCAGGAATTTCTTACTTGCAAGTACCAGTTCACATCTGTACATGCTGTCAGAGTGCTACAGGCAAGTATCAAGTAGGAGGTAACGGATTCAGATAGCCAACATGAAAGCTAGAACAGCTAGACTAAAATAAAACCTGTGTTTTTACCAGGGTTGGTGGTTACCCAAGGACTGTGATATATTCACTGTCACTTGCCATTTTAAAAGCCAGTTTAGTTAGCCTGTGTGCTCATCCAAATGAAAGATTGAATCCTGAGCATTCCTAGAGACGTCCGAAGAGTCAGTCTCCCTTCCCAGCTGAAGCATCCTGGAGTGCACACAGTGAAGTGTAATGCATCGGGTGCATTCATTACCCATGATGCCTATCAAGCAGAGGTGACAGCTCAATAAATACAACATATTGTGCTACTAAAAACTGAGGTACGAACAAAATCCTTTCTGTGGCAGTTGATGAATATTCCTGACTGTGAACCGAAGTTGTCTTCCCCCGAGTTGTGCACAGGTTAGCTAGCTCTGTTGTGTAAAGGAATAATACTTGAGCTGCAAAAGGCAGAGACACTGGTTTGCACCCACAGGTACGACAGATTACATCCCCATAGATCTATACTGCTGCTCTGGGATGGAGAGAACATGTAGACTCAGATCTAGAAAAGGTTTCTCCGTCCCAAAAGCAACTGTCCTTTTCTTTGTTTGTGACTCCAAAATGCCATGGTAAAGTCTTTTGGGATGATCTAGAGCTATGGTTCTCATGGTCTACAATTAGCAATTGCAACTCAAGTAGTGGTGTGTGGGGCTGCTGTGTGTGTTTACGCTGGGATATCTTACAAGAGTAAAATTTGCATTTGCAGGTTTTGTTGACCCCTTGTAAATCTGTTGTGATCTTTGGGGGGTTTATCATCAGACCTGGAAGTGATGTAATTACTTTTGGTTTGTGTTGGTTATTTGGTTTTATGCTTCTGTTATTAAAGATGCAAGGCTAGATCAGAACTAATATTGTAATGTTTTAAAATCATATGTAATGAATATATAGGTCATGTTAGACTGATGCTGCACTTAAGGAAACTAGTGCACAGCCAAGAAGTTGCTTGAAAACTCCAATCTATCTCAGCGAAGGTCTAAGTGCTGAAATGGAGGTAGAAGGCACTTAAAACAAGCTGCACAGATCTGGGCCTTAAATTGTCAGTACATACACAGTGAAATAGGATTAGCCTTCTTTAGTCTCCTCCTGCTCTACAGTACAGTGCCCTCTGAGAACAGGTATGAAAAAGCTACTCTTGGGTCCTCCAAATTATTTGTGGCTGTTATCACTGCCAGGTTGGCCTGGCTGTATATTAGGCTTTAAGTGAAGCCTTTATTCACTTGATCAGCAAGGTTGCTGTCTGCAATTAATAGAAATGCCACTGACATTGGGAGGCAAGTTTGTCATCAAGTTATAAGCATTATCTGTCACCATTATATTTCTAGTTTAAAGATATGACAGCTGAGGGAAATGACACTGCAAGGACCGAAATGCTTGTCTTCAGTGCTCCTTAACCTAGTAATATGTTATCCTGAAGTGCTCAAGAGCCAAAATCTTGAGCTTCTATATACTTAATATTGAATTACTTCAAATCTGGAAAAGATTAATTATTTGAATTTGGAGAGGGACAGCTTTGCTGAACCTTTCTCAGTACATTATGTATAACTGGCTTTAGCTGCCATAGGAGAGCCCATGCAGACCTTCATCAGTCTGTTCAGATTCTCAATGAGATTTCTGAGATTAAAGACCAATGCCAAACAAAGAATTCTTTGGTAAACACTGATAGGATTGACAAGGCTTTGTGGCATCATCTCTAAAATAACTACCATTCTCAAAAATCATAATAACAGACATCCTTCTTCAGCAAAGAAGTTAAGCACTGAGAGTTAAGTATGAGAACAGACAGGTGATCCTTACCTGTGCCCAAAATCCTAATTATGGTAGACCAAACCAGCCTTTCAGACCAAAAAATTATGCCTCTATTATCTAGTAACATCTCTTATAAAAATGAATAAGTACATTCTCATGACTTAGTGAGTTCAAATACTGAATCTATTAGAAGTGCCAGTAAAGATCCTACAAGATGCTCTAAAGAAAAATAATAATGCATCAGACGCAACATTGTGCTGCAGATTAGAAGCTACTTTCAATCTATGCACATGGACATGCTGTGCATGGGAGAAGCTCTGTGTGGGAGGAGTGTGAAGGAAGGGATAAAAACAAGACAGCACATGTTAAAAAGGACGGTTTTCATTTTTCTGTGCAAGCATGCAACTAATTCACCTCAGAGGATGAGTGCTTGCAAAACAGTCTCTAAATCTTTTGCAGAACATCTGTGCTAGAGATGGGTGGACATGGCTGCTCTGAATCAGTTCTGCATTTACTAATTTATTACCACCTGCAACAAGTTTATCACATATTACTTTCCCCAGAAGGTAAATTATAAGGGCAAAACAAAGAACGTGGCAACTTTATGTGAAGAAGTGTCATTATGTTTTATTATATTGCGGGCAAAGCTTCTGGTGGATTTAACTTGTGTTTATTCAGGTTATGTGTTTTATGTGGGTTTGGATGATGGATAGATCCTCCCACGGGGTCATACAGAAAACATAAACAAAATACTCCACTGAGTATGGAACTGAATTTTACAGGGATTAAATGAATAAAAGGACACAATACACAATTTCCCACCTTCTGATTGAATACTACAGAATGAACTCATCAATTCTCTTTTTTTTTCCCCAGTGCCTGACAGGCTTTATCACATGTACTGTAGATAAGTACTGCAAAACAGGACAAATGAAGGTACAAAGAGGTACAGTCCACGAGTTTTCATTTTTGAATATGGATAAATATACACTTGTAAAAAATGTAAACAAACAGTAAATCTTCTGATAATAATTGGAAGAACTCAGAAGTCTTTGTAGCCCTTCAGATTGGACTATTAATAATAGTTATATTATTTATCAATTTATTCCAGCATTTATGTTAAAAAGGCCACACTGCTCCACAAGTCTTTTCCCTGTCCAGCCTTCCCTGGTGCCCAAAGTAAAAGCATTTCCTGAAGAAGCAGACAGATTTCATTCAATAGTATTTATTGCCG
This sequence comes from Chloroceryle aenea, assembly GCA_013399075.1. Lineage (NCBI taxonomy): Eukaryota > Metazoa > Chordata > Aves > Coraciiformes > Cerylidae > Chloroceryle > Chloroceryle aenea. The sequence goes on from VWZY01013290.1 coordinate 83,992, forward strand.
TGTGGTCTCCTTACTGCTTTCTTTCGGACATGCATTTTTACCTTTCATATTTGTTTCTATTCTATATCTGTGTGACTGATCAATGACTATTATCTTCTGTATTTTAACTAGAGTTAGCTATATGTCACAGAGAAGTTTTCTCATACAGATAGAAAATTAAAAGACAAAACAGAGAAAAGAGAAAATAGGTTGAATCAAAGAACATTCCTTTATCCAGCTCCTTCACTCTGAGGAAGGAGCTCACAGCATTCAGCTGATAATGAAAGTTCACAAAAGAATAAGTTTGTAATTGACTTGAAGTAGGATGTTGTCAGAAACATTCACATTTTTTTTATAGTCATCACAGAAATAATAGATATCTCCCCTATGGTAAGTTGTGTCCAATGAGGATATTGACAAAAGTCCTGCTGAGAGTCACTGGGAAAAAAGGATGTTTAAGTTGACTTTTTTTTTTCTCCCAGGGTTCTATTTTAAGCAAGGACTTAATTTAGAAATTTCTAGATTTCTCTTCTTTTTTTCCACTCAGTTCACCCCCTAGACTAATTTATCATTTCATGTTTATACATTTGGATTGCAGAAATTTGAAGTATCTAGTCTGTTTCTGCTTCTGATGATGGAAATAAGGAAAGTCTCATTCATATGAATGCAAACATGGTTATGTATTGATGTTAAACATGTTTTATTCTTGTCAAGCATACATTCTGAATTTCTGTTGTGGATAAATTTAAACTGTTCATACGGCTACCAACTGACTTGAATGATTGCTTACAGACATGTTTAACAGAAACAGTCACTCTGTGACATTTGCCCAGGCCAAAATCTGCTTCACTTCTCTCCGGTTTGGATGTGCTTACAACTGAAATTCTGTACTGTGTACTTTTATATACAAGTGATTTTTTTTTCACCAGAAGCCTACTGTAAAGACAGTTTTACTGGAATTTCATGCACAGCAAGGACTGTCTCAGAACAGTAGCCAAAATACTTTTGAAAATATTTTTTTCAAGAAGTTTGAAGATAAAACTTATGACAAAACAGAGATTAAATCTGATTCTGGAGACGTTGACATGATTAATTATAAATGAGGCACCTTCTATTCAGGAAAATCTCCAGTGATGAAAACAGGCTCTTCACAGGCCAAACAAGAAAAGAGCACAAAATGCAGCACTAAGTGCACTGAGTACTTTAAAATGAAGTATCCAGAAACTGCATCTGCAGGTGCTCGGGAAGCAGTAAATATTCTGACCAGCGAATGTATTGCATCCTTGTCACCACTCATAAAATGATGTAAATTACATGATGTGATTTTGTAATCCACATATGAAGTCTGACATTTTGTAATCCACAGTCAGACATTAGGTTTTTAGTAGCATATTTGTTAAAGTATTTTTCTCTTAATGGAATTTATTTCTTTATTTTCACCCTGGAAAACCCCTTTTAAACATGTCTGCTTATCTCTGTATCAATGAGGTTAACTTTGCAGTACTCAATAAACTTCCACCAAAGTCAACACTTTGTTTGCACTTAGAGAAGCTAGACCAGGGGCTTCAGGAGAGGAGTTTTTTAGACATTTGCAATACTGTTAACGATTTGTAAGCTTTTTGGTACTTTGTGGAAATCAGATCTTTCTCTGATGTTTTAAAGTATATTTGTTGCTTTGGAAAAAGTAGCTAAAAAACCCCAGAGGAAACATTTAACTATAGAAGAGGAGCAGCTGAAACAAAATAAAGACCAAGTAATGTCAGGTGGATAATGTAGGGGAAATGCCTCTCATAATTTCCACAATCTAGTCTTGTACTTGGGAAAGTGTAAGACAAAACAAAAATAAGTAGAAAAAGGATTATTTAGTTGGTATCCCTTGAAGCTACTCTATTACAAATAAATCTTGACCATCTGACCCCTGGTTAGGACCTTAGAATATGCAGTATGAACTCTAGAGCTTTCATAAACTGTAGAGATCCACTAAAAAGCAGTGCACATCCAAACTCACTTCATATAATCCATTTCTTCTTTTGAGAAGGCAGGCGGTGACAATTATCATAGTGTTCTGGTCCAAGGAGCTGATTAAAAATTTATTAAGCCTGTGGGAAAGTATTTAATACAGCTCAGTTCAGGCCCTATAGTTCTTGGCTTGAGTGAGAAAAGCAAACCTGCTCTTGGGAGCTTAGGTCACACCAAGTAACATATTACAGATGACAATTTTCTTGGTGCACTTAGAAGTAAGAATCAGTTCATTTTTATGCTTTATTATCACATTCAATGGCACTTCAGATTTAAACAATGTCCTAACAAAGCTCTGGATCATTTAGTATCTGATTCAAATAACCTTACAGATATTTCTTCTTATATTCTAAAATTTGTCCCTGACCACAAGAATGTATACTTTCTTAAAAATCCTTTTTAAAAAAAAACCATGATGTTAATAGTGATTCTTGCTATTTAATCTAAAATTTCCTGCAAAAATGCTGATTGTAAATACACAAGGTTACACGAGGTTTCCTCTTTTGTTAGTATAGAGCAGAGATGCTGAGAACATCAACACGGAAGTGACTCAACATCAACACAAAGATCACATCTTTTTCTTGTACAAACATTTTGCACTTGAGTTAATGATTTACCAGATGGAAGAAAACGTTGACATTTGAAATAATTCTATTATTTCACTATCATTTTAATGATATCACAAAGCTCCCTCAGAAACATTGCCTAAGGAAAAGTGTAATTTTGTATGCCACCAAACAGTGCACACTGATTTTTTTGCTATGCATGACTGAATCTTTTTCTTGTGTGTCTATGTGGGAGTCTTACGAAAGAGGAACTCTACAGTGTGTTAGGGCATATTAAAATTATGACTGATACAAAGACAAATTCTTAAAATCATTTTCCTGGTTTCTTAAGGCATAAGGTACTTGATTGTACTTCAATGTGTCCGAAAATGTTGCAGACACTGAACTTGAATCCAGTGCGGATACTTCTAATAACACGTGCAATGTAAAGCAATATAAACTCTACACAGCCAGCTCATATTTTCTTTAAACTGAATGCTTTATTATCATTCTTTTTCATTAAAAATGTACATCATTGCCATACAAAACATTAATTAAATCATAATGTATTTCAAAAAGATTCCAGACTTCATGAACTGTTAATTAAATAGAGCTCAGGCTTTGCTTACATATCCTTTTAAGAGTTCCCATTCCCCCGAGTTTAGAGATCACAGCAGGTCACCCTATTCAACCACAGTCTCTCAGGCTACATTGAACAGCGTCGCTATTTTCAGTGAATTCTCCCATTTCTCTGTAAGGATACTGGAGATGAAGTTGGCTTCTAAAGTGATCATGTGTTAGAGATAGAAAAGAATAATTAAAAAGTTTTGTGTACTTTCAGGAAATACTCTCTTCTGTTAAGTGCATTTCTTTTAGACAGACAGAGAAAATAATTAAAAAAAGCAAATTAGAGCATTAGAATGACCTTGAAAACCATCAATACAGTGGTGATAAATTTGTGCCTGTAATACCATGAGGAGTGAATCTTACCTATTTGTAATAATAGGCAGGTACTCTTCAACTCATTTATTTTAACACATTTTCCTTTGCCCCCAGGCTTTTAGGCAAAGAGCCAAGTAAGTCAAAGAGCAACCTTGTATGTAGCAGTTATAATTCAGGGTTTGTTTTCACACAAAAAGATTCAACTGAAGCAGATAAAGGTGGAATTTGAAGTCAGTTACTTCTCTTACCTTAAATCCCAATGTCTAAATATTCTCTTTCAGAATGTTATTTTAAACTGAGTAGAAAGGAACACTGGCTTACTTATTTATTTACTTATGTTTAAAAGACTACTTGGATTTTATCTTTCCAAATGTTCCTGTGTAAACATTTTTAAATGTTGGAAAGAGAGATCAGGATTTGGTCTTGGACAGTGTAAGGTCTGTACTAGCATTGGCACAGAGCTCAAAATCACCATGCCTGGGGAGGGGAATGATTTGAAATTGTGCATGCATCTCAAATAGCCTTGCAGGATCTATGTGATTTCCACCAGTTTTTATGACAGTCTGCATCCCAAAATTTTATTTAATCCTATTTATTGTATATTGCCAGCAGCTTCCACTGAAGTTAACCCAGCCTCCAAGTCAGGAAAGGCATGCATACCTCTCTAAACTCAAGGGCGCCTTCCAGGTGTTATAGATCCAGGTCATACAATCCCATAGATAGGAGAACCACAAACAAACAACAAAAAACTAAAGCAGACCTGTCAGTCTCATGGTTCCTTCTCACACAGGATGATCTGTGGTCTTTTGTTTTTGAAGGAGATGCGCAGGTTTTTCACAGACAGTGTGTGGAGCCATGCTGTTCCTCTGGGATATAACAGCTTTATATAACCTTTGGCTATGCTGAACAAGCTTACATCTTTGCTCATGGGAAGCCCCTTACGCCAAGGACAATAGAGGAAATGCTGTAGACAAAAGTATCCCCTGGGAAGTACATGTGATAATTCTGACACAAATCAAAGACAGGTCATGAAAACTAAAGTTGATACAACTTTCACCTTCCCACAGATACATCTTGTCATTACCACATGTTCTCCACAGTGTACCCCATTTTGCTTTCTTTTTACTTCTCTACATACAATCCTTTGTTAAAAATACTTGTATTATTATGTTCATTATTTTTCTTAATCTTTTATGTGTGTCTGCTTCATAGCAGGGATTCGCTTTCTAGGTTTAGTTAAACTCTTAATTGGCAAGGTGGAAAGGAACATAGTCAAAGCAAAATATACTGACACTGATAAGCATGGGAGTCTTTCTGGGTCAGCAGCCTAACTCTGATTTTTTATATATGGAAAAGGTTATTTTTTATTAAGAAAGATACTGTATTTCTGCTGTCTGTCAGTCGGGTGCAGTACACAAAATATATGCTCTTAAGAGGCAGCAAATACCCCTCCCTATTTTGAAATCCCAGTATCACTTTGGTTCTTCTTCAGTCAGAGCAGTCTCTGGAGTATTTGGGCTACTGCAGGATAGTTGATCCCAGACTCCCCGCCAGAATACAGAGGAGGATAGGGGATGATTTCCTGCCAGCACATTTATGTGAGTGCCTATTGCTAGCCACCATATCAATTATATACCAGAGAAATGATAATTAATGTTAATGTTTCTCACTCCACCTAAATATTATATAGCCTTAATAGTCCATACTGTTCTTGTAGATGTTAGGAAAGAAGTCCTATGTTCTGCATTTTTCCTCAAGTAGCAATAGCTGCTCTTCAAACAGTATTTCATAACTCTTTTCTTTTTTCTTTCTTTTCTCTTTTCTTCTATTTCTTTTCTTTTCTTAGAAAGATTGATTTTGTATAAAAGGGCCTAGATGCTAGTGCAAAGGAGACCAAACAGGATCTAATGCAAAGTAACCAAATTATGGGAGGGTAGGGGCCCACAGGAGCAAAACACCAAAACAGCATTCCAGGCCCTCCTTTAATTCAGTGGCAGATTTTTAAAACATTTTTCTCAGGAGCCCCAAGAGGGCTTCCAGCACATAATTTATTCACTGTAAAACACAGAAACTTTCAATAAATGCAAAATAAGCTTAGTGTGTAGCATGTATTAGCCAGTACTGTCAACATAAGAATACATATGTAGCTGACCTAGGGAGCCTGCCTCTGAGGAGAGAGCAGCTACGGTCAGTTAGCTGGGTGCCAACTGGTAAAATTGTCTTTTAAAAAGTAATTGCCTGCAACATTAGACAGCAACTAACCTCTTCAAGTTTCTGGATATCAAATAGAGAAGCAAGGGGGCTATTTTGCAAGAGGTAATTCACTGTAGCATTCAGCTAAGCCAAAATAACTCCACTGAGACAATAAAATCACAGCAAAGATGCATTTCTGTATTAAGATGTATGATACTTGAGAGTTTAGCTGTGGGAGTTGCTCCCACAGCACCCACTTGTCTCTGATGACTGTGATAAAGGTTAAATACAAGGAAAAAATAGTTTTTATATTCAAAAGAGAGAAACTCAGCTCATTTATCATCATGTATCACTGACATTCTCCTGTTGTACTCTGGAGATTAGAAAGCAGGTCCCCGGGACTCATTTAAACAGCCCCATAGTGGGTTTTGGTTAGTTTTGTGGAAGTTGCAAGGAAAAGAAATGTGGTGCTCTGTGAAGGGCCCTCAGTGAGCCCCATTGGTGGGAAAATATTATCCAGTGATAGGTGGGTTACTATGAATGCAGCGGGAGCAGTTCCCTTTACCTCAGTAACCAGCTGCTAGAGAAAAACATTCTTTTAAGCAGCCTGGATGGACTTTTTCTCTTTTCTGTTTCAGAGTCCCAAAATCTTACATAAGTACCCAGAGAGGCATGTATGCTTCTGTTTCATGGGGGAGCTTGAGCTATCTATCCTTGCTTGCTGGGCTAAAATACATCGATTCAAGCAGTGTGCTTTAATCCTCCAGCCTGAACATCCTTAAAACCAATTTGAAATGCACTGAAATGACTTTGTAATCTCTGGGAGCATAAATGTAAAAGCATGCTGGCAAAGATGCAAACGTGCTGACTCTGTAGAGAACATTAATAGCACATTTCAAGCATAATTGTGTCCGTGTCTCCTAAGTTTGTTTTTCACAGTTAAGGTCATTAACTGAAATTAGGCCAAAGGAAGACTGCCTGCAAACAGCAAAACACAGCAGTTATCATATAAACTCCTCTTAAAATCAAGTCAAGTTTTTCAAGTATGTCTAAGTCCAAATTAATGCCTGTTGTAAATGCACTGTGTTTCCTTCTCTCAGTCAAAATGTGCTGCTTCTATACTGTAAACAAAGAAAAGAAAATTAATGGCATAATGGCATCAGGAAACAGGATTTCTAAAAAACTGGATGTCCTCTTGGGTTTATTTTGTTCAGTGCTGCTTTTAAGGGACACACTGCCTTCCTCAAGAAACTTTTGGCAGGAAAATATATGTGTTTGGGGAACAGACTGGACATTTCCCCCAGAAATGTTTTAGCTGCAGTTTGTCATCTGCATCCCATACAGCTCCATTGTGTTAGCAGGTGTAGTTGTACCTCCTCCAGGTGAAGCAGTCCCTGCAAAGAGGTGCTTCTATAGACTTGTTAAGCACAAGGACTTGATTGCTGGTAACTTCAAAGCCAAAGAAACAATAAGGAATCTGGCACTGATCTCATACTGCTATTTGTGATACCATGTTCTGGTGTCAGGAGAGGCATAGTACAAGCTTAAGCAGGGAGCAAAATCAACTTCCAAAAGTGAAAATAGCATACAGTGTTTTCATTCTAAATGATCTAGTGATGAGCTGAATTTTAAAAAAAAAAAAACAAACATTCAAGTGAAATTTTCAGGGACACTGAATTTTAAATATTATTAAAAATAATCAACCTCATAACCTCTGCAGAGATTCCCCAAATTCTTCCTTGATTTCATAATTAAGCTGAACTGACATGACTAGGACTGAATGCTTACCATAGGTGTGGTTGAAAGGGTCCTTAAAAGATGGTATCAGTAATTTCATGTCTCAATATAATCTCTTTCAGAAAAAAAGACTTGAGTACAAGAGAATCTTATATACATTGTCCCGTGTATCGTGGCATGATCCTTCTCATATAAAGTCATTCATCTGTTTACATGTTTTATAAGTAGGATTTCAATGCCCGTGACAGTGCTGCAATGAATTTTGCTTTTCACAATAATTGAATTATTTGCCTCTAATCAAAGTATTAATTAATTTCTGTCATTTTATAAGTATTAATTAAAGAACACTGGCCTTGTATTAACATACATTATTGGCTGACACAACAGGTGGGTATGCCAGTTTATGTAGCTCTTCTATATTAATAGCCTAGAAAGTCATCATTCATGCTGGAAAATTCACAGACTTAAAAACAATTGCTATTTCAACACAGGAGGAGATTCCATGAATAGCCCACATTTAGCAGTCAGCTAATAGAATCAGTGTATCAATTAATGGCTATAAATAACTGAGAATGTAAGGTCATGAATTAGTGTTGATCTGGATTCACGGTCAGATACAATGATCTTATGACAATGTGAAACTGCATAATCAAGTTCTTAGCTTGCAAATCAAACTACTGATGTTGCAAATGTTATTAAGAGTGCCTGTAAAATAAGTAAATAGAAAAAAATATATTGTGAAGCATCCAAATTGCTGCATTTCATACAGTTCAGCAGAGATTTTTAGCTTTCTTTTTCCTCTCTTTTTTTCATGTGTTTACAAAAATGTTACAAAACATATGCACCATTTTTGAGGAAAAAGAACACAAGCCAAGCAGAAGGGTGTAGTCATGATCAGAATGCAATGGCCTTCATTATATTCCAGTTTGCTTATAAGTGACTGATTGAGAGTTAGCAGATGGTGTTTTCTTTCACCCCTTCGCCTTCCTCTTATTTAATTACTCCAACTTAGTTTACGTGCTGGCTCTGTAATGCCTAATAAGCATGTATATTTGCAAGATTGTTTCTTCTATGATGTCCAAATTCAGCAATGCTTAATCTACCCTCACTCAAGTATCTTAGACCAAGTATTTAAGCTATATGTATATAAGAGCCTGACCTCTTACACTTTATGTTGCTCTTGGATGTCTTTCTACCAAATTAAGAACCTAGCATCCACCTAGGAAACTGTAGCACTTGTGGAAAATCTGTCTGTTAAATAATGTATTATATTTAAGTGTCCTGCTGTTAGTAGTAGTGGTATAGAGGGACACTGCAGCTTGTCTTGCTAGGCTGTGAGGTGTCTTCTTGGTCTGGGAGGACAGTTTTCTAAGGGCTGATAGGCAGGAAGAAAGCTCTGCAGATGCGATGCTCTAGAGCTGTACAGAGATAACTCTGCCTATATTTGACATGGTAATTAAGACACAGGCTGTTATTCATGAATCCAAACAATCCCATTGCTATTTGCATAACAATCTTCTCTTCTTCCTCAGCCACTATTTTTATCCCAACTTTAAACATTCAAAACATACCCAGACAAGATTTATGGTGGGCCCTGACTCTCTTCTGATGATCCTTCTTTCCCTCCAAAGTCCGTTCTGTTTCAAATCCAAGTATTTCTCACAGCTAGTAGTACCTCACCAGCAACCTTTTCTAGCAGGAATTCAACATCTAAACTTGGTGGATTTACAGCAAGTCATGACTCTTGAAAGTCCTCCCTAGTCCAGACCCTGATAGAGCACAGCTCGAGGGGCATCCCAAAGTGGAGGGCCTCCTATAGCAGAAAACCACAATGCAACAATTCACTTCTGGCTGAGACTGAGATTGGAAAGACATGAAGAACTGGGACAAAGAGAGTCCCCTTCCATCTTCCCTATCCTTGGTAAAAACTCTGGAAAGTAAAATACAACAGCCAGGAACATACACAACTCCTAGGGCCTGTGTGGTCTAGAAACATCATCACATCTCCCTTCTCCCCAGTCTGCTGCCTCCAGTGCACTCTGGCAGGTCTGGGTGTGCAAAAGGTTTTGTCTCTCCAGATGACTTGAACTTTACGATCCTGTCCTTTTAACAGAAGTTCTGCAAGATCATAAACTGAAATACAAGTGCAGTTTAAAGCAATCATCAGACAATACTGACATAACTGAGTTTTTTCCATTACTATGGACAATTCGGAACTGACACACCCACAGCATCTAAATTCTGAAGAAATTACATTATTTGCTGAATGATCTACTATAAAATATCAAAACCACAACTAATCTGTGAGACTTTGTATCGAATCAAAACCAAGAGATCATTTTGTTTTCTTCTTACAGATGTTCTAGCACTGATATAAGTAGCTCAAGTGAATTTAGTGATAAAGAAACTGTGGAAAGATATAATTGGCTGAAACTAATACAAGTATATATCTGTGTCATGCATTATTTGTATCCACTACAAATGTCCAGCAGATAAATTCTGCTTGTTTCCATTTAAGGTTCAGATTTCTGGAATTCCTTCAGCAACAATGTTTTAATCTGTTTCAGGAATTCTGGAATTCTGCAATATCTGGAAAAAGATTGTTCTGACTTGCAATTTAGAAGACTAAGCATGACATTAGTTTGTTTTTCTCTTAAGGGAGCTTTAGGCATCTGATGATTACTAGACAGAAAGAACAGGCTTTTTTTCTTTCTCCTGACTTCTTTCCATTTCTGAGCTAAAGAAAAGAACTATAAAGATGGTGCTTAGAATTGGCAGATACAAGACCTAACTCCCATCCCTATGAAAACCCAAGATTCTCCATCATCAAGCTGAATTTCTGGGTTGTTTCCACCTCAACAGGAATATCATGGCCCCAGAGAGTATCCATGATCTGGTTCACAGTATTTAAAGATGGAGTTTTAGTTTTCTTGCCTGGTTTATTCACAACACAGTCACTACAAGCCCTTTGGATAGACACTTCACACAGTGGATGTGAGGTTCAGCTCTAAGGACAGTGTTACACTGCATTAATCCAATGACTTTAATACCTTTACTCCTACTATCTTACAGCAATGTAGCTGAGAGTGAATCAGGCTGAAGATTTTGTGTATAGGTGATTCCATTATTTTTATGAGGCCCTGCAGGCTCTAATTCTTTGCACCATGTGGGAGCCTTCCATGAATACAGAGTGCCATCTGTGCTTGGGTCTCATTCCTTAAAGAAACATTTAGCTTTCTATTCATCCTTTCTGCATTCCTGGGGCTGAGCAGTGTGTGAGTGTGTTACCCCTTCCTCCCCTGTGTCACCAGAGTTTATTGATCAGCCTCAGGACTAAAAACACAGCAGAGAGCCCTGCTGTTTCCAGTAGCTGTTGCCTATCTTTTGAAGCAGAGATGAATGTTTGAACCATAATGTATTCTTTCAACATGAGAGCATTAACCTATTGTGAAAAATAAATGCAGGAGATTCTCAAACTGGGGGGAGAAAAGGCATTGGACCATCAGAAAGCTTGCACACCGAGCCTTTTGCTTCAGCTCTTGCAGCCTGAGCCTCTTGTATCTCTGGCTAATTCTCTCGCTGTTCACCACAGGAATACTAATTGCCAGATGAAGCTCTTTGTTCAGCTAATGCTCTAATTGTTGCTTAGAAGAGGAATTGTCTCTTGCAGTCATTTACTCTTAAGGAAACTTGAAACCTTAATTCTCTGGCTGAGTCCAGAGAATGTCCAGTTATAAAGCCACTGAAATTACCAAGCCAGAGTCACTGGGTCAAAAGAAGCACCCCCATTCTTTCTGAAAGGGGTTGTTCAAATCCAGATACATAACATTTTGCCTTATATCAGAGGTGAGCTGCAACAAGATTAAGTACCTTGCATCATTCTACTGTGACACAAAACCCACAAGACTTCTGGAGTTTCAGTATGAATGAGAATCCAGAAGTTCAGATGTTCATCAGTCACATTTGACTTACCATCACTAAACCACGGAAGGTTGTAAAAGCTACCTGAAAACAAGAAACATTAAAACAAAAAAGCACAATCTTAATGTAGGCAAGTTCCTGAATGGAATTGGTCTTTTTATTGCCTGCATTTTGATTTATATCCATTGACAATGTACTTGAATCTAAAAATTGAGAAGAGCTCTGTGAGGTGCATGGATACATACATACTCTGCAGCATACTAAGGACAAGAACACCTATTTGAGCAAAAGTTCATCTTCTTCAGCTTTTTCAGTGATTAAGATTCGTGACACTCTACCTGAACCCAAGAACACACCTTTGCACAAGTACACACACAAATGCATGACTGGAGTGCTAAAAGCATACAAACAAACAAAAACCACCACCACCAAAACCAAAATCAACAAACCAAAAAAAAAACAAAAAAAACCCACGAAAGAAAAAAAGCAAACAAGCAAACAAAACAAAAAGAAAAGATTTAAAAAATTATATCCTAGTTTCTTATGAAAATAAACACATATAAGTAAGAGAGAACAGAATAAACCACTACAAAAATGTCAATACACTGGTGCCATATAATATATATAGGGATAAAACCAGAACAGGAGAAAATCACATAAATAATTAAGAATTCAGAGACTTTTTTTTGCCTGAAGGTGCTTCCTGGGCATCTTCCGTACCTTACAGAGAACTCCTTAGTGCATGCTCTGCTGACTGCAATCCTAAGCATGGTAGCTACCAGCTGTCATCCATTCATTAAGACTGAAGTGGTCTTAATGAGAAGCGAGATTTTTTAAGGTTATTAGTCATATAAAACAAGTCAAAAATATATATAAATATCCTGCTAATGTATTGAGTAGTGCATTTTAGAGCTAGTTACAGCATATAATAAAATAACATATAATAAAAATCCTATGTATTTCTTTACAGAAAAGTTTCTTCCTCTCTGACCTACCAAGCCTTCAAGCATTGGACTGATCTGATTTCCTTTTTCACGACTTTTCAAAGCTTGGCAATAGCATTCAAGTTTCTTTTATGTGGTCAGTTTTCTTCTGATATCACCTAACTCCTGTAGTCTCATCCCAGATTTGCTTAGGGTGTGACTAACTCTTCTCAGTTTGTGGCTGTCTCACCTTTTCCTTTTAATAAACCGGTGTGAATGCTGACTCTTGCAACCATCCATTTCCAAACAGAAAGCTGCACACTCTCACTGGATGGTGGGAATGCAGGAGGAGGCTGTGGAAGAAGCCCTGTAAGGACAGCAGTCATGCTGCTTGTAAATGCTTGCTGGCCCTGACCAAGAATGTTAGAGAATTAATTTCTTTTAATACTAATTCTGCTCTGTATGAAGTAGGAATTACTGATTAATGAACACCAATCTGTTCCAACTACATCCTACACCCCATATGGCATATTAAATGTCTTAAAAATAAAGTTATAAAAAGAGATCTACTAAATCATAGCCCAACCCGTGACTAAGGTAGGGGTTTTATCTGTAATCTCATGATTTATTACATTATTCAAAATTGAATAATTTTGAAGGTTTTGAGATGCTTCTTTGAGACACTGCCTCATCTCCCCAGAATGATTTTATCAAATTTTCTCATATTTTCAGGACAATTATTTCTGCCTTTCTAGTAGTTGTTGTTATTAAGTTTAACAAGAAGAATGATAGATAAGATACAGTAAAAATGTTCTACATAAGGCAAAAATTCCCTGCGCTGAAAATGTATTTTAATGAATAAGAAGAAAGGTGTTTTCTTACTGCTTGGCAATGCTGATGGGACCACATTAGAAGTGCTTTATTTCAGTAATACAGCTACATCTCTCATAATATAGAGAACACTATTTTTTTTTTTCATTTAATGTCTTCTTTCTCAGCAATGCCAATAGCAATGTTATTGGCAGTCTATGGCATATGACCAAATACCAGCTGTTAGCAAGAGCATTTCTGCCTCAGTTATGCAAAAAGGAGTCAGGGAAACAAAGTATCTGGGAGCTGTTTGAAGACCTAGGGCAGGCTACTGGGCACATCTGGAATGAGATATAGCTCTCCTGAGCCATGTCTGGATGGCACAATGGGATCCTGATTGCTGTGTGCTACTGCTCCCTACTTCTTTCCAGGTCCCTGCCATAAGAGCCAGGGCATCGTAAAAACCAGTTTGGCTCTTACAAAATTCTCCCAACCTCATGATGGAGTCCAAATGAAACATGAACCCCAGTGTAGGGACTCAAAGTGCTGCTAGCTTTGCCAGTTCAGACATAGCCCCGGTGTCTTGCCTACATCATTATGCTTATATCCCTAAATTTATGGGCAGTGGGGTTTTAAAACATTCAGACAATTTTGGCATCAAATGTAACAAAAATCCAGGGGATCATGCAACAAATCAAGCCCTACACAACAGTTACGCTTGTTTTCAATGAACAGGAGCAAATGTGACTATTAGCAGACACTAAGTCAGTTTTGCATAAGAGATACCTAAAGAAGATTAAATCAGCATGTAAACATTCGATCTTTTCATGCCCAAATCCAGCTCCAAAAAAAAGGAAAGTTAGTGGAATTCATATCCAAAGACTATTGGATGTTAAATCCCCAATAAAGGGTAGAGGGGCTTTTTTGGTAGTGTTCACTTACTTATTTACTAGGACTTACATTGTGTTCTATGGGCTTTTTGGTTATTTTTTTTTTACTTCTGAATTTTTCAGTGAATACAGGGTCACTAAACTTAAGTGTTTCTCTGTCATCCACTAATAGCACTTAATATCATAGATTATTTTATTTCTTCTCAGGATTTATGTGATTTTTTTAAAAGTATGTATTTGGCTATATACACACAATCCATAAATATTACTTTTCCTATAATATTTGAAAGTCCTTCAGGTGATATATAGATCATGTATGACTTATGCTGGACAGGGGACATAAGGTACTTATCAAAATTCAGCCCTGTTATTGCCTCTCCTTTTATTTCTGTCCACCATAGCGAAAAGCTTTGTATGCTCTTCCAGTAAAGAAGGCAAGGCTGGCTAGCAGTCAGTGTGACAGAAGGAAAGCACTGCAGCAGAAAATTGGATAACAGGATAAAAAACACAAGGACCACAGGAAGCCCATCAAAACTGCCTCTTCTTGTCAAAAACCCGACAAGTGACAAGTAAAAATATAAAGTATCATCCACAATTCAGTGTTTCTAATGATATCACATTACAGTCCTGCTTCCTATAGGCAACCACTTAACTTTTAAGGTTTGACCTTACAATATCAAACCAAATGTGGTGTGACAAAACAAATCTGTGGAAGAATTGTTTGCAGTCAGACATATGACTATACAGTCCCAAACCAACTTTTTTTTTTTTTTTTAAGTGTTATTTTCCCTTCCAAAAAAACCAAAGTGTTTAAAGATTATTGCTCAGTCACTGATCTAAAAAAACCATAATGACTTAAGAAGATGTACATATTTAGTGATTCCAGATCGTGCTTCAGAAAGAGGCAGGCAATTTAAATTGTCTGCCAACGGTTCAAGACTGTGGCTAATTCATTACTCACACATCTCTAGTTGGAGTACTAATTTAAACTCCTGTGTGTCATATTAATTGTAGTCTGGCTTCAAAGTGACAAGTTAAATATCTCAAGGTACATAATATATTATGGACATAGGTCAAAACAAATGAGTATCTAAAACAGATTAACACTAAATACATGCAATATGTCGTGTTTGTAAATTAAAAAAGGATAAATTACATTAACATTTAGCAGATTGTTCATTGTACTTCATATATGCTTAGGCTTAAATACACTGACAGATACTTTTCCGGTCTATGATGTCTCCTTAAACAACTTGTACAGAATGTTTAGAATACTTGGGATACAGAAGCAGCAGTTCCCAGATGCTATAAAGAACAGTACTCAGTGCTATAGGATAAACAAACCTGGCACACTGTTGCAGTTTCCTTGATTTATTCTTATTAGTAGTAGGAGTGTAAAAGAAAACTTCTAACTTATTCCCTTCTTTTCTCCTTCCTGCTGCAAGATTAGTTACAAATACTGGAGACCAGTGGTTTAATTAAAAGCAGTCTTGGAGAATTTCCTACCAAGGAAAGCTTTGAGCCACTTTATCAGTTCAATCACCTGAGCAATCCCCTTCCCTTACTGCACTTACTGAGCTCTACCTCCCGCTCCAACAACAGCCACTGTCAGGTGGGGCAGCCAGCCCCCCAGGTCTGCCACAAGTTCCCTCTAAATGCAAACCCTTTTCTGGGTGCAGAAACTTGCAGGCATGACTTTGGGAGTGCTCCTAGGTGAAAGCTAACAAAGGTGTATAAGGAAATAAAAATAACTGCTCCTCAGAGTATAGAATATGACCAATGAAGGAGGGTTTATTTATATTTCTATTGTCAGAAATGTGTTAAAGGACATCTCTCCGTATTCTCTAATACTGAAAAATCGGACCTGTTGTAAAAATCTGTATGTATAATGCAGATATATAGATTCATACTTTTTGCCACCTTCATAAGAAACATATTTTACATTCACAGCTTCAGCTGCTATCCAGTTTCCTGGCTTGATGTTATCACTTAAATATTCTTTAAAATACATTTCATTTTTTTAGGAGCTGTTCTTGCAAATGCATTATTCAGTTACAAAGATAATTCAAAACAGTCTGGATTAGGAGCCCAGCTTCCATAGAATTTACCAGACAAAAGAGAAAGAAGAATATTTGTAAATAAATATTTCCTATCATTATAACTAAATCTGCAGTAAAATTTCTATCTGTGTTAGTTGTATTTCTTACAAAAATCTATGTATAGACCAGCTCTTCTATATTTTCAAAACCAAATTCTGTTGAATCTGTCCATATGGATAAAATAAGTAAGTAGGAAGCCTTAACACAATGCATGTTTTAACCACTTTACTGAAAACTATAATCATTCCAGGCTGAAATCACTGATCATGCTGATTTTATCAGATAAGCTTTTTTTTTCCTCCTTGCCCTGTAAGGGTTCCATTGATAGAATGAAGAATAATAAAATGTTTGACTTAATTACAGATGACATTCTAATTAATTTGATTTTAGTCACTCTCATGAAAAAGCTATAATACTGTTTTCAGATAAAGGAAATCTGATGAGGGTTATGTATTGAATAGAGGCTCATCAGTAACTCAGGATACCATATATCCACAGAAGACTGCTGTAGCTTCATACTCTTTAATCACAACCATTTAAAGATAATGATTTGAATTCTAATGCTTTTGCCATATAAATGTCATTCCTTATATAAATAAGGTCAGACATTTAGACATATTTATTTTGATGCGTATGTCATCTATATTTCATTCCACTGTATTTCATCTCTCTCTTAAGGCATCAGGATGCTTCCCACCCTGCTTTACTATCCACCCTGACATTTGTCAGTGTGATAGCAGCACTTTTAACACAATTCCAGTATCAGTCATCTCTTGCCATTTCCAAAGTCCTTGTTTTAGAAATCTACCAATTTTCCTGGCAATGTAGAATTGCTAATCAGAACCAGCAACAACTCTGACTGTGGGATAAAGGAAGGAAGGAGCAGAAAGAGGTAGGATAAATTAGGCTTCATTGCTCACTAATGGAGATGTCAGTACACGTGCATAAACAACTTTTCCTTACTTGCAGAATCCACATTCTTCTCAGTGGTAAAAACAGAAGCAAAATTGAAACCTTTGCTGCTGCTATAAGCTAAACATGGGCTACTGGTATTCAGTAAAACGGACAGTTACTCCAGTGGTAACAAGACCAATGGAATAGTGACACATTCCTCATGTCCAAAACCCCTGTGTAACACATCTGTGGGGATGTTAGAACTACATTTGCTACATGTTTTGAGTGTATGTTAGACATATTATTGCCTGGTTCATGTGGAATCTCATCTGGCTCCCACAGGGAAAAGATCCTCCAGTTCTTTTTATAGTTTACAGCTAGATTACCTCATGCTATTATTATCTGTCAGACTCTGGCTGATGCTTTCAGAAAAGCTGTGCCTAGACCACTTTCTCATTCAAGCAGGTAGCATCAGACTGACAACACTGAGTGACAGAAGCACAAGCTGGAAGATCACATTTGGAATCAATAATGTGCAAGGCAGAGGTGGAGGTGAGCACATATAGGAAGGAGAATATGAAATATAAGATGCAGTAGTTTAAAACATACTGACTTTTAAGTCAGTACAGAATTAAGCTATCAGCAAAACTGTAAAACAGCCATCCCAAACTGGAATAACATTGTTTCTCAGTGTATTCCTTTCCACTTCTTTTGATTGAACTGAAATATTGTGGCATTATTTTTCCGTCGTATCAAGAGACAATATTTATTCAGTGAACTAAAACCTACATATAAATTCAATATGACAAAATAGCATAAAATGTGCATGAAATAGCAAGTGAATTTATAAATGTAGTACAGAAGTGTTCATGTGCCAGGCAGACATATATCTGTTTTGCAATCAGGTTATGATCACTGAGACAAAATTATTTTATGAACATAGTATGTGAGTTGATTAATGAGGCAGAGCTGTTGAATCACTTCCAAAGGTCCCTTCCAACTTGAATTATTTTCTGGATATTGGTATTGAATTACTTTTGCGAAGCATCCTATATCATTGGAACTGCAGAAGGAGAAAACCTGAGGGCAAAAATGTGATCCAAAAAGTACCCTCCAAGGAGTCTTAGTAGAAATGACAGGAAAATTTAATGTTTTCAGGTTTTTGGGCAGGAGCAAAAGCATCTGCTTTGCATGTCTGGGGAAGCTAGAACACAATAGACTGGATATTGCCAGTGAGCACTCAGAGAAAGGGAAGATGGCCAGCACAAGTCTTTCACAGGAACTCCCCATGTTCTCTCATGAGATAGTGAGATATATGGAAACAAAACCTGCACAGATGAAAAACCTGTGGATATATTGCTGTGTGGCCTGCTCCAGGTGATACTGCTCTAGCAGGAGGGTTAGAGTCGATGATCTCCAGAGATCCCTTAATACCTACCATTCTATGATATTATGATTCTGTGAGATTGTTTTGGTACTTCAGAAATACGTTTTCCATCAAATGTTTTGTGTGATACTTTGAGGACATAGTCTGCTCCCTCATTATTACTATACGGGCTCCAAAGCAAGTGCAACAAAAGGTCAGTGCCATTAGTCTAGACTAGGGCAATTTTTTTTTTACTTTCTAAAAATAATTAGTGTTTGGAAACATTAAAATTTTCAGTCAAGTACCTTTCTCAGACTTGCTGAAATAAATGGATATAGCATACTGCATTTAAACAGGCAGAGAGATCAGGGGTCAGAGATGCTTTTTGCAGCAATAATGACAACATGTGCAACATTTTTTCCACAGGAAATTCTTAGATCTTGACATTTCGAAGGCAGTGAAGCCATTTCTCTTTTGTTGTTGTTGTTGTTGTTTTAGGAGGGTTTTGAACTACACTGAGCAGATGCTAAAACAGATGGACACTGTCTTTTGGAAAAGTGGGAAAAATATCTGATTAGAAAATGTCATGCTATTGTTTCTTCCTTTTTCCAGTTGAATAAGCCATGAAAGGACTTTTCCTTATGTCATAATTTAAAGAAAATATAAATGCTGACATTACCTTAGTCAATACTTAACAAGCAGTTAGGTCCTGGCCCTGCTCCACTCCTCTGTTTCTAAAGAGCGATCTCATGCTGGGTAGCCCCATTCTCTGTTTTCCCCGGGGGAAGAGTACTCAGGGTGGCAAGAATCACAGAGAACTCCAGCTGGAGTCAGAGCAAGCTCAAAGGGGCAGGAAGCCCGATGGAGATGATGAATCCTTCTCCAGCTGGGGATAGTGGCAACAGTTTAGTAGCTTGATGTGTTTGGTGTACTTTGTTGTTTCACTGTCTGGGCTAAATGTCTGCGGGAACCCAGAAGAAGTGGGAGAAGGAAAAAAGAAGAGATGCTACTCTCACCTCTTGATGGTATCTTTCCTAACTACTGCTGCCCAGGGGTTGCAGGTGCTGTTGCTCTTCATAAAAGGCTCCCTGAAGATCCCACATGTCCTTCCTCCTACCCCTGCATCAACCAAACTCTTTGCCATTCAAAATGGGTGCATGGGGGCATCTTTGTTACTTGCATATAGCTGTTCCATCTCCAAATTCAAGCAGCTTGAAAGGAAATTTAGGTTGATGACTAGTCTAATGTATCATAGCCAAGAGTCTTCAGATTGGAGTTGTATGGCTGAGATTTGCCCACAGAGAGGTTCCGCACTGTGAACAGAGCACAAGGTGGGGAAAAAGGGGATTTGGTAACTGATCTGAGTGCTGATCTTTCCTCTTCTATAGATGACTTGTCTCAAAATGTTTTGTCTATAAATTAGATAATGGACTGTTCAATAATCCAGGCAATTTTTCTCAGGCTCTCTGGTAACATTTGCAGATGAATCAGCTGACAGAATTCTCTTGTCTGTTTTCTCCATCACACAAACATGCCTTGTCTTTTTAAGAACTGTTCTCTCTATTCTGTCCTGTTCCTTTTTGGTTTATTTCTACCCCTTGCTTCCAAACAATGTGAGAAACAATTGCAAATTTTTTGAATCAGAGCCCTGCGTATAATTGAATATGTGTTTGATTGACTGAATTGGAAATAGATTAATTTGAAGACAAGTTGGAATAAAAAACTGAACATTCATTTTTAAATACAGCAAAATACTTCACTCATGTCTAACTGGAATACTTTGTTTCATATTTAGTTAACAGGACAGATCTAATTTTACATAGCAATTCAATTCCTACAGGAAAAGCTGATAATGGAAGCACTTTGCTTTTAAGTTTTGCAGCAAGATGTTTCAACATCGGATGGTTTTAGAGTGCTGCTTTTCTTCACTGAAAACAAACAAAATGTATTCAAGAAATGCTTTGTTAGCTCAAATTAGTAATTTGGGGTGGAAAACATTTCAGGCAAAATACTCCCCTATCTCCTATTTGAAACATGTTTCTTTGTGATGATGATTTAGAGTAAATGTGAAAAAATTGCAGTTGGTCCCAGTTTGTCCTTTGGTGATGTGAAACCACACCGTGGGTAGCTTCTTCTGATGATCTTTTTCTGAGGCACACATGAAACTTATCTGGAACTTAAAACTTGTATGAAGTGAAATGAGTGAACTTTTATAAATATGAAATTTTGGTCTAACTGAAATTACATCAATTGCAATATAGGCTGGATTTTAAACTGCTTCTAAATTTGCTGTACAAACTGTTTAAGAAGATAATCAGAAAAAGGGATATTTTTTTCGCTCAGTCAGTTTGCTAAATCCATTTGAAACAATAGTGAACTGACAATAAATAGACCCTACACATGAGAAAATGATGCAACTAAGTTATTTCCTTGCAGCAATATGGTCATGTTATGTCATAACAGTGTCAGCTGAAGACTGAGAAGTTCTAGCCTCTTTAGAGCAATGACTTTTTATTCTGGTCTGGAAACAGATCAAAGAAATTCACTATCATGTTAAGCACATTACACTGTACAATGGAATAAGAGTTTATCTTGGAATTTTCTTGTAACATTTAATTCTGTATGGAAATATGAAATAATGACTTCTTTTCCACTGTGACGTGTATCCACAAGTCTTTAATACTTTTTTTTCTAGGATAAGTCATCTTCTCCATGCTGTCATTCTCACATAAGAAATACATGGAAAAATTATTGTGTACTTAACATATTCTGATGATGCAATTACCAAGTCCCAACTTCTAAACACCTCTGTTGAGCTGAAAATATTATCTTTAACCTTATTCTGCTCACCTTTGTCTCAGTATGCTCCTTGTTACTTTTTTTTTTATATATATTATATATATTCCCCACCTAAATTCTTAATTTGGTTTAAGAATCATACCAGTGGCTTCATTTCAGTCTTTTTATATTCTGTATAAATTAAGGAAATCTAACAGTCTGTCAAACAGTTGTTCTATCTCAGAAGTGACCCAGACAGGGAAATCAATAACTATTGGATTTCACAATGCTTATCTTTTTCACAGTATGTTTGTATAATTTTGAAATAATGCACTTCCCTCCCTTCTTTTCTTCCACGTGAATAGTTTCTTTCATGGGAGTAAGAGAAAAAATATACAGTCAATAACAGAGAAGAAATCAGGAACTACTGTGTCTAAAATAACACACCAGAGTAGTTATCCCAAAGAAAGCATAGGAGGCAGTTGAAATGGCATTTGAGCTCCTTCAGCACAGCTCCCAACACCTCCTGGCCTCATTGCTCTTCAGACAGCTGTGGGTTTTTGGAAAGGATCTTGAACTGAATCAAAGTGCCCTTCCTAGGGTCATTTCTTATCACAGGAGTGTTAACAAAGACCTGATGTTGCTAGAGAAATACTTACTAGAAAGGAATGATATTTCACTTCGGCCTTGTCGGTGACATAAGCTACGAAGTGTTCTGTCTCTTATCTGTGTGCTGTTGAGAAGTTCATTTTATATCTTCACCTTCTTGTGATCCCTTTAGTCTAACAAACGAGATTCTTTGCACATAGTTATGTGGTTTATGGAATCTTTTAAAATACAATTACAGCAAAGCAGTTAAAAAAATATTTATCCACCCTTTAAAACTAAGATTTTCATAAATAATTAAAAATACTAATATTAATTAAAAGGGGGAAAAAAGCAGCACCTTGAAGAATTCTGAAATGATACTGTTATAGCATCAAATACTGCTAAATTAAATGAGCGAGTCATAAATGTCTAAATTAATTCTAGGCATCCTGCAAAAACTTTTGCCAGAGGGCTGAAGTTCTGTGTTCAGCAGCATAGTAGGCACAAGGTCAAAAGTCAGTGAATTTTAAAACTTCACACAAGATCAATGTGAGTTCTGCAGGATTGAAAAAGTGAAAATATGTGACTTTAATTCTATGCTCTTGTGAGTGTTTAGCAGCAAAACATGTTGTCTTTGGTCAATACCTTAAGATGCTTTAAGAAAGTCTCCTGGAATAAGGTAATGACATATGCTCCAAGACAGAAATGAAGGAAATAAAAGTGGAGTGAAAAGGAAACTGCTTGCCATAGAAAACACAGAAAACATGCATTGCCAATTATTTATAAACCCAAGAAAATCTCCCAAGCTGATTGCAAACCTCATTATTCTACTCTATCATAAAAACAAACAAAACACACAACATTTTTCCTTCCAGTGTACAAAGAATTTCCAGTTCTACTGTGCAAAGCAAAAAGATATCGCACTTTGATGGCCTGAGGTACTGAGTCATGAGAAAATATATAAATGTTTAGACTTTTTAGTCATTACTTCAGACAGTAGATACTTTCAGTGAGATATATCCCAGCTGGGACACAAACAGCATCAAGTATTAATGTTCAAAATCTTACATTCTGCATTAAAACTCAATGAAAGAGCAAAAATATATCAGGTCTATACTGGAATAAAATACACAGTTGGCTTTTTAAGTTTTCCAGTATCAACCATGAGAGCCTAACTGGAGCCATACTTGCACAAATAGTGAAGTATATATGGGATCACATTTTCTGTGCAGTTTTAATGAAAAGGAAGAGATTCTGATAGAAACTACATGACTGTTGGGGAAGAAAAAAAAAATCCCAAACCGAACAACAGGTAAATACACATCCTTATTAGGAAAAAGAGAGGCTTTAATCTTTATGCATTATAGAACATAATCACAACAGCTGCTATTACTGTATCTTTATTTATAAAAGAAGCTAAAAATCTCCAAGTGTTTTAAAAGCTGGGATTCTTAGCCTGAGGAATACCTGAGCATGACAGGCTACACCCTACACACATTGATCTCAGATCTGAGAGATACATTATGGGGTGCAGAAATAAAATCAAAACAGACAAACAAACCCCCCAAAATAAAACAGAAACAAAACCAGACAAACAAACAAACAAAAAACAACCAACCAAAAAAACCAAACACACACAAAAAAAATCGCAAAAACAAAACCACAAACCCCTCTGCTCTTTCAGAAAAGCATCACACTGAGGTTTTATGTATCAGCCTTTGCATTGTCAGAGGTGGTTTAAGAAGCAATTTAGTAACCTCGACAGAGATCCAGAAATTCATGAACTGATGTTTACCTATGTAAAATGGCATTTAAAGGAAAAATAGAAAAACTAGAGCATGTAGAGGAGCATCCTGGCACAATTTGTATTCTGCAAAACCTGCATTTAAAATCAGTGGGTTACTGTAAAGCCTGGGCTCCAACAACTGAGTCTCAGAGGCTGAAGTACAGTGGAACAGTTGAAAATTTCTGCAGAGAGCACTAGAATTTTTAACAGCTAAAATGCATTTGTCCTAGTTTCAGCTGGGAGAGAACTAATTTTTTTCTCTTCTTCTTCTTCTGAGTAGCTTAAGTCTTAGTAGTGCATCTTTTACAATCCTGTAAATACCTCCTCTCTGTTATCATTTATATTTAGATGGTTGTCTCACTGAAAGTGTTAGCAATTTCACTATTTTCTTAGCTTTAAGATATCAGAGAGCTGTGGCTGTTGAATGGTAGAAAAATAGCCTTTACAAAATCACCTTTTTCATTACATGGGACCTATTTTGCTAGAACAAACAAAGCATGTCAAGTGCTGTAAGTGGAAGAAGGCTTTAAGCTTTGCCTGGGACAAGTTTTGCCAAGCAGGAATAGCTGGTGTATAATTTCATTCGTGACAGTGTAGTTAGTACCTGATCCAGTTTGGACACAAAGTGTCTGTTCCAAATGTTCAGCAGATGGAAGGGTGGCAAGTAGTCACAAGAAACAGGTTATTTCTATTAAAATAAATTGTTTAGAAAATCAGGTATTCCTCCACTGCCACTGACAGATACCATTAAAGCAGAGAGTGCCCGTTAATCCGATAGACTGCTGTTCACCCAAATGTGAGCTCTGTCTCTCTCTGGGCAGCAGGGCTTCTTTGTAACAGCCACTTGCTTTCTGAATGCTCTGCTCATTGCTCACACTCAGGGCTACGGTTACATTGTAAGGAGTTCTCCTGGCACCTTCTGCCCTCCCCTCAGAGCAGGGAACAGCTCACTGATTTGAAATGGGGAGTTTGCCACTATAAGGACTATATGTTCAGGCCCCTCTTCTGTTTCACTGCTACCTTGGGAATTTCTTGTATAAAGGAGTATTTCCTAGTACTGTTGCTGCTGCTTTTACTATTAAAAATAAACAGTACCAACAGGAGAGGAAAAGAATCAGTATCTCTTTCCTTTATATACAACAACTTGTAATTCTCTTGGCATGAGAGCTGCCAGACACTTTGATTCATGCAGTCAGAGCTAATATACCAGTGTAAAAATAAGAGATACTGAGACAGCAGGAATTGTTCCAGAAAAGCGGTCTGATCTTCACACAGCTTCTTTTCTCCTTTCTTCTACTTGGCATGCTATATTTTGCAGCTCATTAGTTATCGTATGTTCACTTTGCTCTCTGATTCTCATGATAAATACCTCTGGTAAACAGGAGCACAGCTCAGAGAACCTGCCTCCCCCTTCTGGGTACGCTGAAGAAACTACTTTAGCCCCATCATCCTTAGCCCCAAACTGCAGTTGTGTCTTGGAGGTCTTCATCTCATATCCCATTTGAAGTTGTGTATGTGTACATATAAAAAAACAACCAACCAACCAAACTATAGCAGTAATACAATCAATATAAGTGGGTAACCACGACACCATTTCTTGGGCCTAGGCCATATTCTTAGCATTGCTCTATACATGCAGTAAAAAAATGCAGCAGAAAGATGGAATTTTGATTTAACCCTGAACTTCTTCAGCATCTGTAGAGTGCTGAGTTTCATGGCTCTTTCTTTGGCCAATTGTATGTAGAGGAAATTCTCAAAGTTTCACCCAGATTCAATGATTTTTACATTTTCATTTTAATAATTACTGAATACATCTTTGTGTGGTATTTGAGTAGAGCCCTGTATTACAGTTGTAAAATTCTAGCATGGTGCTCCCCATGACAGCAGGAAGATTTATGTCCTAGCACATATCAGACATCTAAGGCTTTCTGATACTGAAAGCACTGTTGCCACTGTGATTCCATCCAAATAAAGCCAAGGGAGATGTAAGCGTAGCTTGGAGAGAAAGCACTGAGGGTGCAGTGTGGTCATCTCAAAGTTTTCTTCCTGCTTCTATTTCTAGAAAATCATCAGTGGATGACAGAAATACACTACAGGCTTAGAGTGTAACAATGTATTTTGAAGGGCAAAATGTGCACCATGGCCATTTCTCACTCCTCTGGCTCTCTTACAGCAGCTCCTCATCTCATTAGCTTTGCTTATTCACATCTAGCTAGGGAGTTTCTCAGTGGTTATATAGAGCTACAGTAACATCCAATGTTATACTTCCATGGATTCAGTACATGGAGTGCAGCCACAAAAGGACAAGTTTGACTGATTTTCTGATATCAAGAAGTCATGAAGGTTTTTTTCTGATCTCCTGTGGAGCAAGGTTGTTTTGCTTTTTTTTAATTTTTGTATGCATGTCTGTCTTAATATGTAGTCACAAGTATATCTGTATTTAAGCCAGTTTCTTAAACACCACGGGAATTGGATTGAGACCAGTTCCCACAGACTAAATAAAAATGGAAAATTAGGAACTGGGAAGAAATCCAATGTATATGAAATATGCTTCTTTACTTCCGCTGGTTGCCATTTACAGAGACAGAGCTGATAATGCCACTCTGAAGACTGAAGAGCCTAGTACTCCAATGAATCTATCTTATCTTCTCTCTCCATGTCATTATTAATGCTAGATTTCATAATATTTTACAATATTAATGCAATGTGAATAACTAAAGAAAATAATAATAATTTCAATATTACAATCATACTTGATTTAGGTCCAAGAAAATTTGCACCCCCATTAAGTTGTCCAGAAGTATTTCTACCATTGCTGTTGTTCAGCAGTTCTTTTGTACATGAAAAAGAAACTTTCATATGTTTTCTTAGTAACATACTTAGTTCTTGTACAAATGCCAAATGTTTTAAGGAGTTTCCTCATTTTTATGAGCCTTCTTACTTCTTGTTCTGAAGATTTGTTGAGTCAAACCTCAGAACAATAAAGAAATTCCTAGTGTCAAATAATTTCATGTAAACCGAATGACTGGTGATAAAGCTTTTGTAACTGCAGATCCTATGAAGAATAATTTTTCCAAGATCTGATGGTGAGATAGAATCTTTGGGGTCCGTACTCCAAAGGCAGTGTAATATCCAAACTGTAATAGAAGCGTAATTACTGCCAGCCTCTCATCTGAAACATGCTCAATGTCAGAATTTCACAGTGCTCTCCTATTCATTCCTTGTCAATTTACATTAACTAAATTAAAAGACATCATCAAAATCTCCAGGCAGTGCTTATATTTTTTTTAATAACAGATAACATATTATTAAGGATTTTCCATCATATTCTGAAAGTCTTTCTACAGAAGATATACAGAAGGCAATATACAGAAGATCTGTAAATAGTCGTCTAGTTTTTAGCCAAAATTGAGCTGTGTCTTTGTTAAAGCCACTATTGCACCAGTATTTTGGAAAATGCCAATATCTAGCATAAGTAGGATCATACTGCAATGTCACTGTTCCAGTTTTAACTTCACTGGAAACACTGTGAAATGCTTTACAAATAAAGAAACATTGTCTTAATGTACTTGCTACATAGGTTAATATCAAGTAAACACAGCAGTTTACACAGCCAAAATCTTTTTAATGCTGTGTCTTTACAGCATAAGCAGAGTCCAGGAATTTATGGTCTTGCCTACAGAAGCCTAGTATAAGATCCCTAGCTGAGAAGATGACCGGTATCTTCCAGCACAGATCAAAATAATTACCATGAGATGGGCTTCAGGCAGTAGCCAAGGGTTCAACAGGATGTATTGGTACAGAGGCATTCTTCTGCTCTACCTTCTTGATGTGACTGGGCTGAGTCATTAACTAGTTCAGAAGTGCTACCAAACAACCCAAGGAATTGCTGGGAAAAAAGTGGCATCGGAAAAAAGCTAGAGAAATCCCTATACTGTTTTACCACTGAAATCACTGCACATGGCTAGAAAATTAATTGTATTTCTAACAATCTATTCCATGTAAAAAAAAACAAACAAACAAACAAAAAAGCCTTTTTCCTTGGTGCTCCTGTTTCTGTATTTCAATGGGAAAAAAAAAAAAAGGAAAAAGAAAGAAACATCCTGTAGGAAGAAAAAGAAAAGTCTATGTGGGGATCCTGGAAGCAGGAAGAAATGTGATCATTAAAAAAAAGAAGAGGAATTAATTTAATTTGAGATGACAAAACTGTAGGCAGGCAACAGCAACATGAAATTACTGAAGAAAGAGTCTATCAAAGCTCTTATGTTGACCTTTGGAAAGTGTCCATAACATCAGGCTCCAAGATGGGCTTTTAAACCTCACAATGTTTTTTTAATCGCTAGTTTCTCAGTAGTTACTTTGCAAAATTCTTCTTTGTAATTTTAGGAGAGGATAGGCCAGAATATGTTAAACCAAGATGTGCAAATGTTTCTGAATTTAACTATGCCAGTGGCAGATTAAGAGCTCTCATTGTGTGAAAAGAAAGAGATATGATAATTCAAGCTCCAAAGACTGGTCAAATAAGGAGTATAAACATGTTAATTTAGGCATGTCTCTTTGTATAACTTAAAACTTCTGTTCATATCTCTGCCAATGTATCCTTTTCCAGGAATATGAAATTGAGAACTTCCAAATTTGGCTTTGAATGTTTTTAGCAGCATTTTACAACTGGATCCATCATCCAAACTGATATCATAGCTCTGTTTTCCTTCACTGGGTTACTGCAGATTGATGACAGATTGAAAAACAGCTTTATATGGAAAGAGTTTCAAAAAGCCTCCTAAACTGCTAGCAATTTATTTATCTTTCTTCTCACTGTGGAAATGTTTTGGCTCTGTATTGCAAGGTATCATCTTTAGCTGGCATCACTCAGCCAGTTTCAGGCCATTTGATTCTACATGGAAGCTCTAGCAGCCCTCCTAAGCAAGATCCAGAAAGGAACCTCTTGAACACACAAAGATTAACACTCACATCTTTATAGAGTCCCTGTTATTGATATAGAATCAACATTTATACACTTCAAAAGGTGCACCTGTCAGGTGACCTGACAGGAGTCAGACAGGAAAGAAATATATAGTAGGGCAATATCTATGCAATTTATACCCATACCATGTAATCAAAAGCAATCTTGGGAAACCCGGCCATTGTGTGTGCTTTTGGTGAACTGAGCCTGTCCCTGTTCTGCCTGCAATGTAGCTTTTTTTTTTTTTTATTCTTTTCCACTGAATTTGTTCCCATGGCACCTGACAGAGCACTGGCCCCTAGAATTGCCCCCTCCAGGGAACTCTATGAGTTGCTTAACTTGACAGCCATGTAGCTGATGAATGCACAGCTCCTGCCTTGGAGCCAGACCAGAGGGAGAAGGAAGTTACTGCTCCATTACTTGTGACAAAACAAGAGATAAACCAAAATTCCTGTGTGCAAGATGCTGTGCAAACAAAACACAGGTTCTAACCCTAATAGCAAGTAGGTACCATATATAAAGACAATCCAAGGGGATGTCACTTTCTAGATCTTTATATGTGAATGTGAGAGGTTTTATCCTCAGGTACTCAAAAGGGAGATTTTGAAGAAGAAAGAATCAAAGAAATGGGCAAATACACAAAGTTAATTTTTAACCACAGATAATTAAAATTGACTACAGAGAGCAAGACTGTGATTCAGGTAACCTCAGAAGTAAAAAAACCTGGGCTGTATCTCAGATCTCTGTAAGGATGAGTTGTTATTAGGCTGGTGTTTTCTGGCACTAACCTCATGCCTTTGCTGAGCTTTCAGCTTGCAGATGTTAAGACCCTCTTGGCCTTTGTAGTTTAACTTCCAAGGCATGGCTAAGATTTACTTCCAACAGGCTGGCCACTTTTCTTCTTTCTTAGTATTATATGTATATAAGCATATCTTATAGGTTATCAGGCTGCTATTTTAATTCATTTTTGTATTCTACCACCAGTATATTTAGTATAGTTCCTTTAAAGTCAGGTCTTTGAAAAAATGTGTTTCTCTAGAGCTTGCTTCTTTGACATTCATCTCTTTCTCTGAGGATCAACATGCAATGCTTCCAAATATATTCACTATTCTTTAAGCTCTTCACTTTATTTAAATGTTCTCATTTTGCATTTGCATGAAAACAACCAGTTTCAATATTGGGTGAAAACAGGAGTGTCTTCCCAAAAAAGTGGCAACTCCAGTGCAGTGGTTCTGTTTCATACTACAAGCACCAAGGGGCTGCTCTAAGTCCCCAAAGAGTTGTCAGGGCTCATCACAGAATCATTTTGGTTCAAAAAGACTCTTAAGATCATGGAGCCCAACCATAAACATTGTCATGGTGTACTTGGCGTGGTGGTGGCAGTAGCAATGACGCTGCATCTGAACTGAGCTTCGTCTGGATGAAAGGTGCTTCTGCTGCTGTCTGTCACAGGAGAGATTAGCTTTGCCTAGTGTCAGGAAAAGCAACTACAATATAAAAGGTAAATAAAATCAAAGTACATAACTGGTGGTAGGTAAACATCTTACAAGGTTGCAGGCTGGAGCTGTGCAGACAGAAGATGCACAAATGTAACTGCCTACTGAATTGCCCGGTTTTAACACAAATGTCTAGCCACCAACATTCATGAAAGTGTCTGTGACTCACTTGCAGAAACTTAGAGAAATAAAAGTTTCTGAAGACAAGGAAATAACTGGTAGAGAAGGAGCTTGATCCTGAAGCGTATGAATGAGGATTATTGTGTACATTTCAATAAAGTAAATGTAATGAACAAAATAAGAAGGCACAGACTAACTTATTCTTGCATGATTGCCCCTTCATAGCTCCCTAATGATGCATGACCATGATTATCAGAGGCATATGGAAGAACCTATAGCTAAGCATTCATCTGCACAAAGAGGATCATGGCTCAGCTCATGGTTCCCTAAATGTGCTCATTCACTGCCCACAACTTGAACTTCTTTTAACCTGCTCAGTAGCAAATAGGTGGGTGGAGCTGAGTTTAACTTCTGTTTAGGGCACAGGGATCTACTGCATCTACATGTGACCTGAAGTGCAAATCATCATGTCCCTTGGGACATATGACACGAGGATCTGCTGACTCAGAGAAGACAAGGGTGTGCCATCAGCCACTTTCCATCCTCAGAAGGCACTGGTTGGTTACACAGCTGATTTGCAAGTAAAGAAGAGCAGCATAACTCATTCTTCAGATGAACTGCACATATGCACATGCACACACTGAAGTGCTCTGTTGAATAAGATAGACTCCAGCATGTGCTTATTCATAAAAGATGTTTTCACTTATTTCAAGTGTAGAATGATCCAAGATAAATTTAATTTTTAGATCTTTTACCATCCAACATACAATTTTAGCTGGTTTTTACTGCATAATTCCTATTAAAATCATGCATGCTTTTGAAAGTTTGTTTCCATATAATAGTTCACATAAAAAGTCTTAAAACCTTTTAGACAAAATTGGCCCTTTTCAGCAAGTCCTCAGCTTGCTTTGTTTCCTCAGTAACACTGAACACTTGACTTGGAAAAATACTTCCATGCTGAAATATTGCTTTCATTGATGTGAAAACTTGGAAATTAAGCATAGTGCCAGAAGGTAGAGATAGATTCTAAAGCTAAATGCTTTCCAGTACTTTCAAACATAAATTTCTGTTGGATGAAAGCACAAGACAAGTAAAAGGAAAGACCGTATGGTTCAATACTGTCCATGTGAAAACAAAGCAACTCTTAGAAATAGCTAACTGGTAAACTTTATGAATTAAATCAGACTTCTTCCTACCACTGAGGGGAAGAAGACATGATCGTTCATGCTGCACAATATGTGTTACAGAAAAAAAGTTCTTGGATGAAACATCTTATATATGTAAATAAGTTACTTTACTGGTTCTAACAGCCATTTTTACAGGCATTTCTGTATTTTATTTGTGGCTTGGGAAGAAGAAGAAATGAGATTAAAAAGCCATAGAAATAGATATTTAATGTCCCCAAAATGGATTTCTCACAAACTCTGTAAACTTTTTATACCTAAAACAAATGGATTTTTAAAAGTTTTAAATACTAGCTTTTCAACAGAACATTTACAAGACACTTTTTCTGGTTTTTGATTCTTGTGATATCTAACAAAGACTTCACACATCTCTGCTGCCTATCTCTGAGTTTGACGTCTCAAAAAATATTGATTGATCTCAGATTCCTTCCTAATGCAAATATTCCCAAATAGAATTGTCAGCTAGATTACAGATAGAAAGAACACTGGACAGTTTCTGGGGCAGCCAGACAAGATTGCACTAGATCAAGACTTTTCAAATTTCAGAAAGTGATGGTGACTTGCTTTTGGGTCATCATTGTGACCCAAACGTGACATCTCTGGATCCATTGAGATCCTCTGAAAGGAGGGAAGAAAACTTGTACCTGATTTCTTTTAATCCCCTGCAACATTATAGTTGTCTGCAGGAACTGCTCAGGCTTCAGTGGTTATAGCATTGGCTTGTCTGGAAGTACTGGCATCACTTGCAACCACTAGCTAGGGCCTGCTTTCACTCTCCTACCTCAAGAAAACTGGTCTGTTGATAAATCGCTCTGCTATAAAATACTGTGTGACCCTCTACAGAGCCTGTTCTCATTACCTTGAGAATCATGGCCCATATCATGAGAACCTCTGATCTTGTCAAGCATATTGATATGATCTTCCAATGTTTCTAGTGTGTACAGGGTTGTGTCAGAATTTTGGACTATTACAGAGCTACAAAGATGATTAAGATGATCAAGGGACTGGAGCATCTCTCTTATGAGGAAAGGCTGAGACCCATGGGTCAGTTTAGCCTGGAAAAGAGAAGACGAGAGGGGTTCTTATCAATATTTACAAATATCTGAAGGATGGGTGTCAAGTAGAAGGGGCCAGTCTCTTCAGTAGTGATCTGTGATAGGATGAGAGGCAATGGTAGCAAACTGGCACACAGAAAGTTCCACCTCAACATGAGGAAAATCTTCTTCACTTTGACAGTGCCAGAGCCTGGAACAGGCTGCCCAGAAGGGTTGTGGAGTCTCCTTCTCCAGAGACTTTCAAGACCTGCCTGGATCTGTTCCTGTGTGGCCTGCCCTAGAACGTGTTCCTGCTTTGGCAGGAGGCTTGGACTTGACGATCAACAGAGGTCCCTTCCAACCCTTACCATGTGATGATTCTATGATTTTCCAAACACTATCAATGTAGAGATGAACTGGGTGTAATGAACATTTGGTGTTCAAAAAGATTCCGCAGCACTTTCTGGTGAGGGCAGGGAGAAGTGAAAAAACCCGAAACAACTGAAGAATAAGACACTCTAAAAGCCTAAAGTCACCAGCATAGTGTCTGGGCCAGATTTATGGGTTCATTTCTTTTCTTTGAGAATCTAGGTTTACATATTATCTATATTCATGCTATTTACAGTATCAACTGGTAACACACGCCCATTATTATAGCAGTGTGTGCAGCTATGTGCACTGCTGAGAGCATAGAAGTAAGGAGGTTGCAAGTGCATCATAATTCTTAGCTATTTATTGTGCTAGGATTACATGGTAAGGCTGGGAAGTGGAGCGGAATGTAAAAATGGTTATTTTTATTTCCATATGCAGCTCACTGTTCACCTTATGTAGATAGAACTATTGTTATTTTTCATTTCTTATGGATTAGTCAATAATCTCACAAAGGATGGTAAACCACAGAAAAATCAACTTAGTTCTACATAGTGCAGTCCTAAATCAACTTAGTTCTACATAGTGCAGTCCTAATGAGCTGAACATTTACTCTGGTGTTTCCTTATACAAGTCATTCTTTTGTAACAGGAAGTCCCATGTTAAAAGGGGAAAATGTTAACTGGAAAAACACAAGCTACTCTGTGTTTTGAGAAAGACTTTGAAGGCCTTGTAGAGTAGCAAAAGGATGTGGCCTTAGTTTCTTCCCATAGCTGAATGTGGGAACTATAAACAATGAGTAAACTGAAGCATTTAAAAAAAAAAAAAAAGGGAAAGAAAAAGTATGCAAGAATATGACATGATCAGGAAATGAAAAGGGACTTTAAATCTTGACACACTTAGTCCTGTCTAGGGGAGCTACCTTGATCATCTAGCCAAGTTGTATAAAAGAAAAAGATAAATTGCTTTCATGATTACCATAACACATATTTCTTTTTTTCTCTGAGTTATTTTTACTTATTCCTTGAACATAAACTCATTACTTTAAAATTCCTTTGTGGAAAACTAATAGAAGTTTTTCATTAAGAGTCTGAGGTTTGAACCCATAGAATCTCTGTGGGTCTTTTATGCTGGATGTAATGGGAAAATATCCCCTGATCTAAACATAGCTACAGCAGGCATGACACAAGCCCAAACAACTCATAGGAGGTGAAAACATAAACTGTATTTCTAGCCTCTATTGCTTTCTTGAAGACAGCAGCTAGGTGAGCTCAATCTGTTCTCAGACCAAGTGAAGCTGTGATTTGAAAACTCAAACACTGGATCCTTTTAGGGAGTGACCATTAATTAACGTGGACTCTGAGAAAAATTTTCCATGGCCTCTGTGTATGCAACGTGAAAGTAATACCCCTTGCACTTCTGGGGTTTGCCTCCATTTTGATCTTTGCTCCTTTTTTAGCCATTAGTTTGAAATGCTATCTATTTCTTATGTTGAATTTTTACCACTCTGCTTTTTTTGTTCCTCTATCTCTTTAGACACAAAACCAAAACATTCTACTTCAGGCATCTAAGCACAAGCTTTTTGATAAAGTTAATGAGGACTTAAATAAGGCTAAGGGCTTGCCTTTTGTTTTAACGTTCTCTTGTCCTCTGAAGTGCATGCCTTTTCCACTATGCTGATTATCTTTGAATTTCTAAAGGGTCCCTGCAAAGGAAGCTCTGAGCCAAAGGAGAGCAGCCTTCTCCTTTTCACAGGATGCTGTCTGAATGAAAATGAGATTTTGAAAGATGATCATTGCAGAAGTTTGCCCTGACAGCTCTTCAGGAAAGGGATTGATATCCGTGGCCTCATATTGAAAAGATGGTGCAAATGCTGCCATTAAAAATGTTAATCCTGCCTAGCAGCTGAATTTATATAGGGAAACAGCCCCTGTGGTAGCAGGATCTCTTACAGAGCTTACTCTTAGATGAGGAATGCTGACAGGGAATTTTATTCTCCACTGCAGTGACTCTGCAGTGAATGGTGTCTATTCTACTATATTCAGAATAAGTTGGTTTTCCTCCTCTTTCTTCTGGAGTGTCTGGATATTGAGGTGGGAAAAGACAGGTTCATTCTATCTAGTTCTTAGTCCAAGAAGCCAGCATTTCTTCATGACTTATGGAGAAACAAGGAAAATTCCAGTGCATGAAAAAACATATAATCTTGTAGTACAAAATCAGTAGGATTTGGGTACATACATGTATCTGGCTTCTTTAAAAACCCTCTCTTAAACTCATGATCAGCCATGTAAGAATATGTAAAAGAAATCAGAATAGAGATGTAGCAAACAAATTGAAATGCTGAGAGGTTTTTAAGTGAAAACTGAAGCAGTTTACTCACTGAGACTAAGAAACAGACTCTCCTTTTGAGGTCAGTTGTCCTGTGCTGACTAGTAAATTGAAGCCCGTGTGGTTCATTCCTGTTGACCAGAATTTCTTACTGATATGGTCTTGATCACTTGGTATTTAGAGGTAAAAAAGAGAACACCTGAGTAGGGATTGCTTTAAATTAAGACACTAGATAAATGCTCTAAGATATTGGTCAATTATCAACCTTATTTTCACTCTAATGGAGCAGAGGAAAATCTACACTATTATAATAACAGCTATTTGCTCAGTGGGTGTACTTAATGGAATGATAAGAATTAAGAGAGAAAGTCCCGCTGCCTTAGCACAGCAAGAAATAATTCCCATGGCTTGAAAAAAGATCTGAGAGTCTAAGACTGCTAAATATGACAAATTACTCAAGTATAAGTTCCTAGAAACTCCATATATTATCAGCTGAAAACACTGAAAGCACAGTTACCAATTAAGAATACATATAGCCAGATGCTTCTATGCTAACTTCACGGAGAGCACTTGTAGCGTGACACAGAAATAAATACGATGTTCTCCTTCTCCTCATCATAATGGCTCTTTTATTTTCATGAAGCCAACAGCTAAAAATAGTTGTATATATAATTAGTAGTCAGTAGTTGTGAATATAATCACACAATCATAAAGTTATAAATACTGTAGTACTTATATTTAAACTCTTAAGGAATCCTGTCCCGTCTGTATTCTGACATGTCTCTTGTGTTATTGTTGAAGAAGATTAGATTTGGCATCATCTTTTAATTTTGCAGTAGGAAAACAATAGGGGTAACTTACTGACATTTTTTGGTTGCTCTGGTCCCCCGTTCCCTCAGTAACTCATACCTGCAAGGAACAATGTAATACTTTGTCCATAGAGTTTAAGTAAAGTTTATGACTCTCTAGTATAAAAGTTTCATTATGTACACATCTGCCTGCCTATAGGATAATTTTGGAGTGTGTTGCTCATAGCCTTCTTTAACTCCTTGCTGAAATGCAACTTCATTTTAGCAAACAGTGGTGTCCATGATTTCTGTGCACTTTCACTGTAAACTAATCACAGCAGATCTAAGGCTGCATTCTGGTTTATCACAGGATGGACTGTGCCCCAGAAGGAAAACAACCCTAAAATATTCAAACTCTTTTCATTGTTGATGCAACTCACAGGGATACATACATTTGGGCAAATTATGCTAATTCTGAAGCCAGTGCATTTGAATTAGGGAGACCCAAAAGCCAAAGAAGATGCTGACAGTGAGGTTCTCAGGACAAGCGCACACCCACAAGCACCAGTCATCTAAATCACAAACCATGTGGGAGCTGACTGTTGACTCCCTTCACGGCACGATAGGGATTTTTTGGCCAGAACACCTTGACTGCTCCTGTTACAGACAGACACGAGGACCACAGCTGTCATCAGTCAAAAGAACTGCAGAGAAGCTGAAATTTTACATTAAAAAATGTAGGTCAATGCCCAACTATGTATTTGAACCCAAGAATTCATTTCATTGCTTGCCTGCAAAACTCAAGTCGTCCTAATTCTTCCTCTGCAATCCTTACAGTGAACACAAATGTAACAAATATGTTAATGTAGGCAGAGAGCACTGCAGTGTATCAGGAAAGCATCCCATGGAAACAGATTAGCAGCTGTTCTAGAAAACCAGGCAAGCCTCTAAATTAAATGCAGCTTCACTTTGATGCTGGTGAATAAAGCATTTTTGTTGCCCTTGAGATGCCTTTTTCTAAACAGAGGTTCCCACTGTGACATTCCTGTACAGAGAAGTACCAACATGGGTTTACTTTTTGTTTGATAAAGTTACATGCTTTAAGTCTGACAACTTTCAAGATACCTTGCTGCCTATCAGCACTTTGAACAAAGCTCTGGTTTTCCCTAGAAAGTAGTGCTGGTACGTTATTAATTTAGGGATAAAATTGTAGTTTATCAAATGGTATTTTAGAAGATGCTTTTAAACACTGAATTTTATGATTCAAATCTGGGATTTAATAACAGTTAATAATCTATTAATAAACATTAAACATCATTTGCACAGTGCCTCTATTGTGCAGTCAGTCACAAGGCAGTCTAGATATCTAAATGAAAATAATATTTCTGCTAGTTGTATCTCATTATTATTCTTACTACTCTCCTCTAATTTGTGGACCAAGAATCCAGCAATTTTATATAATGAACATTAGCTAATAAATAAGGATTTCTACACAGTACAGAGAAGGAATGACTGAAAGGGAATGTATAATGGAATAATCACCTGTTGGACTGTCTATTCAAAATATTTTTCAAATTATTAAAAGACCTTAATTAAGCCCAATAATGGCAAATTTTCAGTGGTGTCAAAGCTGCTGTAGTTAGCTGATAAAAAACATCACCTATAAAATAGTGGCTTCAATGAGACTTTGCAAAAACAACAGGAGAAAAACTTGAAAATTTATTTAGGAATCCCATTTTACGTATCTGGTTCTTAAATCCTGTCTTCTTTGCGACCTGTGTGAATGTAACTTTGCTGAGCATGAGAGTTCTTTGGATGTGGATTAGCTAATTTGGTGGATTAACTGAACAATATCTGGAAATGCCTCTCGTCTATTAGTTCGAGAGACTAGAGCAACTCAAATGCTAATATAAGTGCTTCCTGTAAAAGTCAGATGCTGAGTGGGATTGATCCATGCTCTGTTCATGGTAAGGTGGGTCTTCCAGGCAAAGCACAGGTAGATGAAAGATTTTGATGTAGCTGTGCTGCTGCTTCTTGACAACTGGCTGCCTCTGCTCCCCTTCTCAACTACCTCTTTACAACAAAGA
Organism: Chloroceryle aenea; assembly: GCA_013399075.1. NCBI lineage: Eukaryota > Metazoa > Chordata > Aves > Coraciiformes > Cerylidae > Chloroceryle > Chloroceryle aenea. The sequence goes on from VWZY01013290.1 coordinate 121,831, forward strand.
AAAAGAAACCTTGTCAAGGTTCCCACTGACCCTTGTGGAACCAGCAGGCAGGTTAATGGCAGCATCCAACAAGATCCAATTTTCCTTTCAGTAGCAAATGCAACTTTTGTAATATGTCAAAGATTACAATGCAGACAAAGAAATCATCCCCATGGAAATTAGTGATAGTACCGACTGTTGACTTCAACAAGTCACCATTTCTTCCATCTCTGTAGCCCAGTTTTCAAGGTAGCTGAAATATCTTTGTACGACAGTGAATTCCTTGTGTCACTCAGTAGACCGAGTAACAGCTGCTCAATTGTCTGCAAATGTGGTCATTACACTCTATCATGTGCTGCAGGATTTGGTATGCACTTTTTTATAGAAAGTGATGAAAATATAGCAATGAGGTCACTTGAAATTTCAACATGTCCTGTGTTCTCTGAAAGCGCTTACCTTGTTAAATCAATGGTTTTCCAGTGGTGGTTCACTGAAGCCTTCATTATCTTACCTATCACCTCTACAGACTGCTTCAAATAAACATGAGAGCCCATCCTTCTGAAATCTGTAGTTTTGGTTTTGGCAAAGTCAGACACTCCTATTATCTATTAAGCAAAGTTCCAGATGTGTTTGCTGACACTTAAAAACTCATAAGTACACAATGTTTTGCTCATAATAATGTTTACATGATTAGATACATTTTTAATTAAAAGTAGCAGAAGACATTATATCATAGAAATGAAATAACCGCCTCATTGACTGATTTATTGGAGAGATTTAACAAGAACATTTTAATGGTGATAGCACCCAAATCCTTTTTAATGTATGTTTTCAGAGATATTTAACTCACAGATATTTCAGAGCTATCTCAAGTGTAATATTAAGTTGTTAGGAAGGAGCTGTATAGGAAAATTAAATACCAGATTTGAATTACAAATAAGTCTTTTTTCCCTTTGAATCTAGGTTGAAAAAGTTGAAAAAGGGTATGTTTTATCCAATGTTGAGCATAAACCAGAAAATGCAAAGACTGAAAGAATTAAAAAAATGTGAAGCAATGTTGTTATAACTAAACATAATAAACAGAAAAACAGCCTTAAGAGATTACATATGATTTAAAGTTAGCTGCAGCTGCCATGTCATCATAATTTTCAAGGTAAATACATATGTGAAGTCATAAGTTACCAAATTCCAATAAGAAAGCTTTTCGGTAAATATTGAGAATAAACCACTACTTCACAACTGATTTTCCTATCAGTTCTCTGCATGTATTTTATTCAGGCAGATTATGTCAGTAGCAAAATATATAATGCAGAATTAAGTTTCTGTTGTGATCAAAAGACTCATTAATGTATAAACTAATGCACTATGTGAGTTGAGTTTTATTTATAAAGGCTTTGTCTTTATGAAATAGCTACTGCTAAATAAAGAAATGTCTCCTGTAACCTCATGAACACTGAATTCTTCAGCAATTACAAGGAGTGCCCCCAGGTGCCATGCAACTTCATTAGGGTTATCTCAGTTTACTTTGTTTAACCTGCCCACACATCATCATCTGCTTTTGAGCATTGGTATTAAGTAAAAGTGGAAAACAGTGCAATCTTTTTCACTGATTTTGAATCACAAACATCTGAAACTGGCATCAATTTTAAGGTGTTTTACCACATTTCTTAGCAGACCCTGTAAAGCAATGATGATCTTAGTGCTAAATGGTTCTGTAACCAGCAGGAACATTGTACAGGCAGTGAATGAAATCACTTGGGCATTACTTATGCTTGTATTACCAGGGCCGTTATCTCTTTACAAGTATTCATTACTGCAGTGGTTCAAAAATAAAAACAACTTCACAGCCTTCTTTTCATTTAAAAGAGATTAAATAACTATCTGTATGAGGAACATACCCTAGCTCCAAAGCTATTTGTGCATACAAACCCAATTTAAAAGCAATAGACCAAGCTGGCAGTAGTCTGATATAATAGCTCCTCATTTTATAATACTACCCAGAAGCCTCGCTCAAGCAGATGAAAAATTATTCAGTAATTGTCAAGTATTTGAGTTTACCTGAATTGTGAAAATTTTCGATTCAATATCTGCTGTAAAGACTGCAGAGAAGACGGAATAGTTTGCAGTGCCTGACAGCTCTATCCTGAGCCAATTCTTTTGACATTTCTACAGTTCCAGTGTGGACCTGACAAATTAATACCCGAGGCAGGTTGTAACTTTGAAGTTAAGTGCGCAATTATTCCAGTTGAATGTAAAATGTTTTCATAACATGAAGTGCCTGTGAGGCAGCAATTCATTTACAAGACTACAAGATCGAAAGTTTAACATCAGTCATGCAAATGGCAATTTAATCTTTTCCCATCCTGAACAGAAATACTTGCAGGGCCTCCTGGAAATCAGTAATATGACCATCCTCAAATGCTTTCCTTTTTTAATAATTAGAGTATCTTATTCTCCTACACAATTAGGAATCCCCTAGTGACAAGTTCCCTAGTGCTCATGAAGAGAACAAATCTCTGTTTTAGAGGGCATGTAGGATAAATAAAATTAATGTCATTTGTAGGAAAAGGATGACATGCAAATGACATGTAAAAATGATGGAGCTGATTTCCTGTGCAGAGAACCCTGACTGTTCTGCACTTAATGTTAAATTTACACAGTTAAAAACAACAACAAAAGAACCCAACAAATACAGACTATTCTCAACAAATAGAGCAGCTTCCAAAAGAAACCTAATGATTCAGAGAGTTGTAGTCAATGGGGCAGAATCTGNGGGTGAGTGTCAGGGAGATGGAGTTAGGCTTTTCCCAGTAGTGACCAGTGATAGGACAAGGGGGAATGGGTGTAAATTGGAGCATAGGAGGTTCAAGTTGAATGTTCGAAAAAATTTTTTTACTGTAAGGGTGACAGAGCCCTGGAACAGGCTGCCCAGGGGGGTCGTGGAGTCTCCTTCACTGGAGACATTCAAAACCCGCCTGGACATGTTCCTATGTGATGTAATCTAGGTGGCCCTGCTCTAGCAGGGGGGGTTGGACTAGATGATCTTTCGAGGTCCCTTCCAACCCCTAGGATTCTGTGATTCTGTGTGATTCTGTGATTGAGGTTGAGATTTTGTAGTAGGAATTTTTGGCACAAATATGAGGCTGATCACCTGTTATTTTTATAACTCAGTGCCTGTATGTTTGTATACGCACTGCCTGTAATTATATATCAATATATGAAAACAGGAGCAGAGAGATAACCCATCATCTGTTAGAGTAGCACACATGGTAAACAGTCCTAACTCAAGAACTTTGTCATTCTTTCTTGTAAAGAAAAGTCTGAAATCTTTTCCTCAAAAGAAAGGGATGGAGACAGATTCTGCTAAGAGAGGTCATTTGTTTCACTGGGACTCAGGATTCTTATTCTCCATCACTATTTTCATGGCAGAATATCTAAATTAATGTTTCTGATTGTTTTCAGTAAAAATTAATTTGTTGTGCTGTTCTGAATATACTGGAGCACTCTTGCAAAATAATCCTTTATACCTTTATTTCTTTGCACAAGATGAAATAAAGTTCTGATCCATTGAAATGAGAGGAAAATTCCCAGTACATACAGAATTTTACTAACAGTGCTAAAAACACTGTGAAAGATACCTCAGAGAACAACACTTAGATGTAAAGAATAAATAAAAATGAAGCAAAAGCTCTTTCATTTCCTATTGTCAACAACAGGGTAGTTTTGTAAGTTTGGGACTAATGGATTTGAATTCAAGTTTCCTGAGAGCCTTGTGTGTGTGGCTTAGGAATTACACTAACATCTATTTTCCTTATTAAGTAGCTGTTTTATTAATTACCTTGCTGTTACAGTTTTGAAGTGACAACAAACGGCAACCCATGAAATCCAGTTCTTGGTTCACAAACTGAATGTGCATCACAGCTTGATGGACACAAGTTTCTTCTTCAGTTGAAAGGTGTTTAGTACTGCCTGAAAACTCCTGGCTGCTGGCACCAGAGCCTTTCCCCAGTCTGCCTGCTGAAAAACGGACAGGGAAACTTCCACATCAGCAGCCATGCTCAACAATAATGTCAGATGTGAAGCTCACATCAGCACTGAGCGAGATCCTGGCTCTGAGGAAATCAATGGCCCCAAACAGACATGTCCCCTGAGACAGGTTTATAAAGCAAGTATGCTGCTAACTGTCTTAGCATTAATGTGCATCTAGGGAACAGCAAGCCCATACTTACCAAGACAGTAAAGAAACAGTATAGACAGTATAGTATAGCAAGGCAGTAGGCTGCATCTTAAAATATATTTGAATCAATTAATAATATGATTTAATAGAAGTGTTTATATTCTATTGCCACTTATGTTAAGGCACTGTCCTGAAAATGGTTGGTTGTATATAGTAAATCAGAGTGGACCTAAATTTTTACTGCAAGTAAATATGTCATGATAATACTAGAGAATTTTTTTAAGATAGTCTCTCCTCTTGCATTTTGAGTTATGTTGAGTTACTTTTTCTCTTTCATACTTTTGAAGCAGAAGAAAGTAATATTGATGCAGATGATCATAGAAGAACACTGATTTCAAATAGGAGAGTGTGAGTCAACCTGTATCAAAATGCAGACAGGATTAGAAAAGAACAGTGACCATCTGATCAGGAATGCAAAACTTATGTGAAAGGGGAGCCTGTGAATGCTTGTGGATATTTCAGACAAAGTGGGAACAGGTGAGGTTGACACTGGGGAGGCCCAAGTGGGCAGCATTACTCAGAGGGAAGGAAGCAGACAGTTTTTCCTGGTGCAGCAGAGAGGACGCATCCCTGCTGCTGTCCCGCTTCTGTTATACCTCACAAGGAAGTGCACACATAAATGTGACATTTTGTAAGAACGAGTATTACAGCACCTGAAATGTTGAATGCATTAAATATTCTATTAACATTCCAAAATCCCCCTCCTTTTTTTTTTTTTTTTTCTTCTTTCAGAAGTAATATATAAATGCAGATAAGGGCTGCAACTTGAGGATGAGTATAGAATGAATCAGTGAGAGTTCCTTACCTTACAGAGGTGTTTCTGCATGTGTGACAAGCCAGAAAAATGTAGAACAAAGTCACACATACTGTACATTCCTTCTGTAAAGATCTTGCAATGAAGTCCGGAAGACACACAAAAATTTTTTTTTTTTTACACATTTGTTATTTATTTATTCACTTTTCTGCATACTGCTGACTCTTTTTCAAAGATACTTGGCCAGGTCAGTTCAGACACTCTGGGGAAAATACTCTACAATGAAGCAGTTAAAAAGTGTTAGAAATTAGACTTACGAAAGCAAGTCTTTTGTGTTCAAATTTGTGCATGTATTGAAGGAGTTTAAAGAAGAAAGGGCAGTCAGATACTGTTGTCTCATAACTTGCTACTTGCTAAACACCTGTTAACCCTGATGTTTTGGGAATTACTACTATGTGACTTGGATTTAATTAGAGCCTATCCTCCTGGATATCACTGATTTTTTTTGTCTGAAGGAAATGTGTGACTAGAAATACATGACCTCCAAAAGCAACTCATTCTAGTGGTTCATCTAATAACATCTAATGTTCATCTAACATTCATGTAGCATGCCTCATTTAAATTTGTCTGACTTCAGCTTCCAGGCACTGGTTCTTGTTATGTTATTTTCCACTAGGTTAAAGAATCTGCAATATGTATTCTTTCTGCGCAGCAGCTATCTGTGCATGGTAGTCAAATTGCCTCTTCTCGGTGAGCAGAATGAATTCTTTGCCTCTCTCATTCAAAACCTTTTTCATTGTTGCTGGGTGCTGGGGTTTTTTTTATTATTTATTTATTTTGCATCCATTTGTGTGGCTTTATTTTTCACTTTCGATATCCCTTTAAAATGTGTATACTGGAATGGAATTAATTGTTTTGTATCATTCTTGTCAATGAGACAAGAAGGCGTTAGAATTGTTTCTTTCTCATTTTCACCCTACTTGTATGTATTTAGTGATAGCATAAGGGTTCGGTTAGTCAGAGCATACGGGTTTGTTGTTCATTTCAACCCTAATTCTCTTTGAAAGTCACTGCTTTCCAAGACATAGTGCCTCATTTGGGGCATGTGGTTTTCATTCCTTGTCCCTAGATGTATTTTGCATTAAAAAATATGAACATGCTTTGCTTCAATTAGCCCAGACTGTCTTTGTTGAAAGCTCTGCCTATCTTTGGGCCACCTGTAAATTTTATTCACTATGATTTTATGAATACTTTTCAGTTCCTTGATATGAATATTTACTATCGGTAGGAATGCTTGAAAATCCTTGTAAATCCTGAATAAAACCTCCTGCTTCAGTCCCAGATGAAAAGTTAGTGCTACACTGTATCAATAAATCACATATTAGATGGTTTTACTAGACAAATCTAAACAAATATCTGCCAATAGGAACAGTAAGCCAAGTATCAGACAGAAGCTTGTTACATTTATGTAGTTACTTACATAGTTACCACATTGTAAAGTGTTTCCAGGGTGTTAGTAGTGGGAGAACGTGGAAAATATCCAGAAGGTTGGAGAGAGCTCCTTCCTTGCTTCGAGCCTCTGCCTGTGAGTATTGTAATGTTCCTTCCTGCTCCTGGCTCTGTGATTCCAACATTTCACTCTTCAAGCTGCTATGAAATTAGCAGGTCACTTTAAATGAAAAAATTTCTCATGTAAATGATGAGAAAAAGCCATCTGCAAAGGTTAGCTATCAGATGAGAGAAGATGGGAGGGAAAAAGAAGAACTGAGCTTCCTACAGTAGGTGATAGCATGACTGACTCGCATGTTCTCTAACACTTACTGAGTTTAATCAGCATCAGTAAATGTCTGTCTGAGTGGATTTAAACAATAAACAGCAAGCCTTGGTTAAATTTAATGAGAAAAAAAGAAAAAGAATAAGAAGCTCAGTAGAGGTCTGCAAACTGTTGTACTCACCCAAGAGAGTCTCTCTCTTACTAGCTACAGTCTCTGACTGCCTCTCAGGGAAAGCACGGCCTGAAAGACACAGTCTGAGACCAGGTGCAGTCCCATATGAGCACTCTGGGATCCTTTTCTGTGGAGCTTCATCCTGATTAATAGTTCAGTTTAATCCTCTAGCAATGCTGGCTAAGAAAATTTTGGAAATCAGTGTCTGCTAGCCACACCAGACACAACCCCCATACTGCAGTCTGTTCACTGCAGCAGTGCCTCTTGGGTTGCCCAGCATATACCCGAGATGCTTCTCAACAAGGATGAAGTTGCATGAGAAGGAAGAGAGGGAGTGTCACTGCATTCCAACTGGGCAGCACTGTTGAAATATGTTACTCTCAGCAAAAGCAGAGGAGAGCAACAGGATTTGAAGAACAGGAGTGGAACCTCCCTCATTGGCCAGTGGGTACGAGAGGTACCGTACCCCCACTCTCAGGTTTCACTCGTCCTCCACAGCCAGAATGAGCAATGCAGCTCCTGCCCACCAGCCACCTCAGAGATGGGGCAGCTAAACACCTGCTTAGAAAAACCTCTTTCCCAGAGGTTATTTCCAAATGTTGGTGTCTAAGATTTCCTTTAGGTATGGAAGGTTTATATCTACCTCTTTCCAAGACAGAACAGAACGATTTCTCAAGCTCTGCCTTTCTTGAGTCATTATTACTAGGTTTTCCTGCCTGCTTTGAGTAATGATATGAGAGTTCCTAAGATTATTCTTGTTTCTGCTTTTAACATTTTCCAGTTTGCTAGTTTTCTAGCTTCTTGTATCACGTTTTCATCCCACATAATTCTCTTTTTAATTGCCTCTTCTTAAATAGATTTTTTTAAATCTCCCAATAAAACAAATGCTGTCTTTTATTCTTCTTGAAGAACTATTTCTTCTTTTTCTCATTTGTCTCAGATGTAAGACAGTGTGCACATAGATCTCAATGTATCTTGGGTCAGGATATGCAGGAAACACAATATGATCATTCGTTCACATATTTGAAAATTTCAGTTCTGGCCACAAATAGTAAAAGACTGACATTAAAATGTCTTTTAAAATAAATAGGTAAACTTCATAAACATTCACATTTGAATGAAGACACAATATCTTCCTAAGCTAATCAAAAAATAAAGCCTTTTAAAGAGAGCATTTATATATTTAGCAGAAATCAAGTAGCATCACTGGCTCTATATCCACAACAGCTAAATCAGTCAGCGTAAGATTTTTACTCTGGACAAAACCCATGTTTGCAGTGTACAAATAAGGTAAACCCAGATAACTGTATTCCAAGTCAATCAGTATTGCTCTCTAACCAGGAAATTCCCAAGGCTATTCTCCTCCGCATTAAAGTTCCAACCTTTGTACTTACAATTTAAAAAGGAGATGAAGGGGGATTCGTTGTGAGATTAGAGAGGAAATTACTTCCTAAATGGACATAAAATCCATGCCTCATAATTTGAAGGGTTAATCATGTGATTTACTCGGCTTTTGTTGCAGTTTTGTTTTGGTTTAGTCTTTTGTTGCTCTAATTTTCAAAATTTCCCATTCTGACAATTACTAATATCATGTGGGTGGAGAACAAGACCCTGTATCTCCAATTCCCACAGAAAAACTACAGAGATTAAAAGACATCCATGCAGGGAAACCAGTGCCCTCTCTCCTGGGGTTCTTTTAAATTGACAGCCACTTAAATTTTTTTCAGGCTGCCAGAGAGCAAATAAACATTAAAAAAAATAGGTTTTCCTTTTGTTCTCTGTAAATAAAGTGGCATCCATAGATTCTTGGGTTGAAACACTGACTATTCATTCTGTAATAGCTCCTTTATAGCCCACTGTGGATGATAATGATGTAATTACAGTCCTGTTAAGGCTACATTGTCTACATGATAAACCAGCAATTACATGATTAAAAGAATTTTGGAGACCGACATTAAGTATACAATAGACCACAAGTCTGGTCAGCCTTACAATTATGGAACCAGAACTCCTGCTGATCCTAATAAAAAAATATCTACAAGCAGTACTTTGTGCATGTGCAAAACACATCTAAATCCTAGCTGGTTTGGTTTCCTTCAATAGTATTAAACAGTAGCAGATGTTAGTTTGGGTTGCAAATTGTTTTCTTATTTCGTTCATTTATTTTAAAGTTCGTTCTAGCTTTACACTAATGTAAATCTGCCTCACCGGTGGATGTTATTGTGAAATGCCACTTTGAACCCTTCTCATTTGGAGGGATGGAAGAGTATCCAGACTTTGTAGATGGCTAATTTCTGTGTGAGATTGGAGTAATCTTCCCAGAAGGGGGTTCTTGAACTGAGTATGCAAGAATGTTATTAACATGTCGATCTTCTTTCCATGTCATACAGTCTAAAACTATAAAACCATCAGTTTCACTGTAGCAAGAGCATTCCCTGTTAGAGAGAGATCATTAAAGTGTTGATAATGCTGAAACTGGTGAGGATGACAGATGTGGTGAATAATAATTAGAGACAGAAATGAGCAGGAAGTTTCATATGCTTGACTGAAAAACATTCTGAAAATTTGCAAAACAATTCTGCCCTGTCCTTTCCATGACAAAGAGCAATAGACAGGTGAGGGGAGACTGGAGAACTAGATAGACTGGCTCAGTGCCTTAAACCCATAGAAACATAGAAACACAGAAACATAGAANCCGTTGTATACTATGAATTTGAATCACCTTTCAGGACCAATGGAAGTTTAATTGTGTCTATAACCTTTAGTGTCTCTTCAGTCAAGGATTTATTGGATGTGCAATCACTAGTGTCATGTGATCGTAACCTACAGTAAAGCCTTCAGGACAGGAAAGTTGGACATAAAATCACGCCATCTTAGTGTGATCCCTCTTAGGGAAAACATTTAGATAAACTATTATAAGTACCACATGGGGAAAATAAACAATCAGGCTGTAGTAACAGAGGATGAGTGGCCCAAAATTCAAACCAAGGTAAATGTGTTAAAGGAAATATGAAAACAGGGCCATATCAACAGAAAGTGGAAAGAGGTAACTTGAGTGTAGGATTCTCTGTTTTAGGGTCTGATATCTGTAGCATAAAACCTAAAATAGCATGGGACTTGTCTAGAGAGTCTGTCAGGGGAATAACTTCATGGCCTAGAGATTAGCATGCCCTGAAGAGGACGCAGGGTCTTGGAGAACATCTCTACTCCTGCAAAAGCAAGGCAGCTGCACTTTTGTTCTAGCTGTGTACCTCTTGTCTCCTTGTGATGACAGAGCTGTGGATAACTAGTGCTTGTGGTGATGGAAGCAACAGGGAAAAGGTGGCTTGGCATGGACAGCTGGGGCAGGAGTGTTACAGCTCCTTCCCAAGCAACTGTCCAATATGTGGCAGAATCACCCAAATTTTGCTGTTGGAAAACTTTCTGTGCAAACACACTTCTCATCTCTGTCATTTTAATTTTTTTTTACTTTCAAATCAGAAGAGTGAGCAACATGTGGACAAGCAGCCATCATCCGATGCTTACGAATCATGTATCTGCATCTGAGCTGATCTTACATAGACACTGTTCCACTGTTAACTGTCCATTTTTGTGAAGTCTCAGGTCACTGAGTATTACACACAAGTGACCACAGTATCCAAAAGGCAGTGTGTAAAGAATTGGAAGTTACTTTAATTCCAATTTCTTTTTCTATACCTGAACTATAAAAACAACTACAGTAATTATATAATCCAACTAAGCTTTTAAAAAAGCCTATCACAGATGTTTTAGTGATGCATGTATGAGAAACTGGTGTTTACACATAGATTTCTGTAAACCAAAAATCATACCAGCTTCAATGTAAATGAAAATATATGATCCTTTATCTTGGAATTTGCCTGTGTCCTGGGAAGTGCCCCTAGAACTGTTCTGCAGTAAAAGAATTTCTGGTCTGGATCTCAAGCTGTATTTGACAGTGGTGTTTCCCATTTGTGACAGAAACAGGCTATTCTCCTACCATACACATTTGTGAGTTCATGAACTATCAGAGGAAGTTTTCATATTGTGAACATCTGTTTTTTCCCCATTCAGCTGTACAGCTACAGCTGGGAAAGACATGAAGTGAGCTGTTAGTCATTTTTGAAATAAAAATAGATATAGTCTCTGACTTTAGATTTTGGCTATGAGCCTGAGGTTTCATTTATGGTTTTTTATTTCACTACATTGTATTGCATCAACTTACCTAATTACAGGATCCTTATTTAAGAAAGCATTTGAAAAAAATGAAAAAGGCCATGACATTTTCTAATAAATTAAAACACTTTAATGGCTTGTCTTCCAAAGGCATATAGTTTTTGTAGTATTACTCTTCAATCATTGACTAACCAACACATCACAGACATCATGGACAGATCCAAACAGCTGAAAACTGGCACACTGGTTAATCTTTTTCCTGGAAGCACGAATTTATGGAAGTCATTTCATGTAATGATGTAGCAGTTCAGGTGTGGCTTGTGGTCTGTCCTGTAGATTTAGCAATGAGCAGCATGATAATATATGAGAAAAAATATCTAAGAATTACTTTACATGGGTAATTTTGTTTGAGAGTTAATTTCAACATGGTTATAATTGGTTTGTACATTCACAGAAGGAAATAGGGGTATTGGACCAGTTTATCCAGCAGATAAACTGATTTCCAAGCCATCCACCTCTGCTGCATTACTGCTTCCCTGTCTGGGAGATCTGGGGATCTCCCAAGTGAAAAGGGTATGAGCCAGCAGTGGGATCAAGGAGAATGGAACTATTTTTCTCAGGAAACCAGCAGAAAATTTTGGGCAAGGTTAACTCAGCTTAACATTTATTAACTCTACTGTAAGAGCTTTCAGATAGAGATGACTGCTAGAGTATTGCTCTGGGCTAATCTGACAACAGCAGAGCCTGACTCTGAGTGACCTTAAGGGTCTTCTACACAGAATGTCATATGTCTTACTGGTTTTCAGGTGAATCCTCCCTCCTTTTGCTGAGAAAATCTTCCCACTCACCAAAATCATGTGAAGACACATGTCAAAGACATCAAAGAGCCCTCAGAACTCTCCCACTTTGTAGTTACCACCTGAACCCTTTATTAAGTAAAGAGAAGCAAAATGTGTCTAGATAATAAAACCATGTTTGTTTCCATAACCCGCAATGTGAAGATTCCTCAGTGAAAAGCACTAGCCTAGAAGAGGGTGCCAGATGTATCTTTGCTGTGAGCCCTGTGGTGTTTCTAAATTAGGCAGAATGTAAGCAAGAACTATCCAGGACACCACAGCAAAAATGCTATTTTTGCAAGTTAACCAGTGGAAACTAATACTCATCTTGCTTTCAAAAGAGCAGCTGTCAACACTACAGACTATCTCAGTAACATCTTGGAGTCAATGTGGATCAATGTGCAGAAGTTTTAAAATCCAAAATAACTGATTTTCTAAGCCATTGACATAGCTGATCCTTAGATTACAAGGAAAATCAGAAATAATTTTCCAAAAATGTAGCTGCCTTTGACTCAAGTACTCAATTTTTTCCATTAGGGAGGGAATGAAAAACAAAACAAAACAAAACCCAACATATGGTAGATATTAGACATGCTACTTAGCACACTACTTCTCCTGACTTTTCTGTATACTGTGGTGGCAGGTATTGATGTTAAAAGTTTTATAATCTGTTCAGAAAATTCACCTTAAAAAAGAAAGTTGGGATAAGGCATTTTTTATTTAATGTTTTCCTGTGAGTTAGACAGTGCTTCTATTGACAAAAGGTGCAGATAAAACACTGAGTGTGTGAGAAGTCCTCACAGGAGTGAAATGGGAACTCGGACCAAGATGAGAGTGTAGCAATCATTTCTACCCATTGGCAAGGATGAGCTGTCCTCCCTCCTAGTCTTCCTCCTTCTGCTCTTCCTACCCCACTTCCCACTCTCCTACTGTTCTCTCGTTGTGAATTCTTCCATATGCTTCTTGTTTTTACAATTCCTCCTCCTCTGTGAGGTTGGAGTTAACTTAGATCATCAGCATCAAGTATCTTCTCTTGAAATACACTTTTTTTCTGATATGCTTTCAAATGGGAAATCATTAAGAAGTTGTATCAGCATAAAAGGACAGAATACGTCTGACAAGAGGTAATTTTCATGAGTCATCACTTACTGTAGATAAGAATTGAGTCTTGTCCCAATAGGGAAATATATTTTGCTGATTGTTTAGTTGCTCCTGTCTTCTTACAGGAAGGTAATAATACACTTACTAATTTCCTATGTTTAAGAAGCATAGAAACATAGAAAGAAATGAATAGTCATTCATATATACATTTCCAGACTATCACACACCATCGTTTGGAGGTTCTTGACAGCGATACCTCTGCCCAGACCTGTGAAACAAATGCAATCTATGTAATTCAGAGGAGGTTTTTTTTCTTTCTATCAAGAACAAGCTGCTTCTGTCCTGCTTTCTCTGGCAAACCATAGCAAGCACCTTCTACCTATATCTTTAGCTTCTGTAATGAACCCATTGTAGAAGACAGTGGAACCGCTGATGTCCTATTCACGGGAAGAAAGATTCATTAACAAAATTCACTTTTCGGAATGATTTGGATTTATCTCAGCACTGCTACATTACTGTACAGTTTTGCCAGATAACAGAAGAGAGAAGCTGGATGGTGTTGATGTGCTACAGGAAACAGGGCAATGGACAGAAAATTAGGTGCTACTGCAGCTGTGGTTAGTGAGAAGAAAATATGCAAAACCGCGTATTGGTATTTCCTCCAATACATCTGCCTCTATGGCTCCCAAGGCTGGAGCATCTGCACAATCTCTCCTGCTTTTACTAACAAGATTACAACAGCTGCTGTGAGAATTATTTTATTTTCCTGCAGTACAAATAATTTATCTTTATTCAGCTCAGTTGTTTCTACCAAGTATTACACAAGGTTTGAATACCCACAGAGATTAAACAGATAGCATTTCTCTGCATATTTATCAGCAGAGTGCACAATGGTACAATGAATGTGTTGAGATCCTTTTTGAACAGCAACCCTAGTGTTGCAAATTTAAGTTATCACAAAAAAACTCAAGCAAACGTTTCCTAAAGTTCTGATGAAGTCCAGATGTCTTTTATTAAGTTGAACTGCTCCTTTCCTTAGCTACTATGTGTGAGCCATAGTACCCTAACTCTTCTTTATCGCACCGTTTGGACAGAGCATGACACGGTATCTAACCAAAGGGACACACAGAGTACTGGAACATGAGTATGGCTTAACTTTAGGTGTTGATGTCATCTCTTCCATCTGCTAAATGTGTCTGCACCTCTGTTGGCCTCAGTGGGTCAGCTCCTGAAAACCTATTAAGAAGAATATAACTGCAGCCTTTAGTTTATTTATTTATTTTAACAAAATTGGGATCTTGAAAGCAAACTGAAGCATATCTTCTTTTCCCAAGTGTATAAATTTCTCCAAATACGGGATACATTACCAGATATTATAACTAGGAGGCTAAAGGATCCAGATGACCATCTGCAACTTAATCACACAACACGCCCAAGGGCAGGTCCAGGATCACCAGCCATCCAAGGCCAACAGAATGGCCTTGGGAATCTGTGGAGAAACCAGATGCTTCTATATACAGGAGAGTCTTATGCCATTTACATGCCTGAGGCTTCTCTGTGCTTGGAGAGGAATCTGCACTGGGGCCAATATACCCTTAGCATCCCTCTTTTAAAAGGCATATTATTGAGAAACTTTTCAAGTTCAAGAGCAGAAAATAAATTAATAAATGGATCAATGACTGAAAAAGGAATTTACTGGTTTTGGAGTTACTGCTCTCATTTTCTCAATGACTGGCTAAATAAAAAGGTAATGGAGATGACAGACTCCTCTCAAACTACAATGTGGCATATGAAGCAGGCAGAGGTTCCAGGAAACATTTGGACATGCTCTGATTCCTTCTAAAAGAGCACAGATCAGTGAGAAGGTCACTCCTTGATTAGTGAAGAATTTTATTATTGTTTTATTTCAATGGATGAATTATGTACATTTAATTATTAGGGCTCATGTTGATTTCTTCATGGCTGTGTATGTCTCATTGCATGAGGATGATTCCTACATTCTTGAAAAGAACTCTGGTGAAAGAGCAAGCTTGCTCCAAATTTCAGTGTTAAAAAATACCTGTGCTATATAGTTGTTTAATGTTATTTCTTGTCTTTGCTTTGATTTTGGATGTTCCAAATTTAAATTCAACTTTTTGCACCATATGCCATCCACAAGATAGCTACAGCTGCCTAATGGGAAACTATCATTATGGCAATCATCTCCATTTGTTTAGGTGCCACCTTTTCCCCAGTATCCTCTGCTAACTCTCTCATATGACTATCAAGAGGTCTCTGATTATGGTGATGGCACATATCCTAAGATTATTTGACCTCCATCCCATCTTTCTGATTCACATTGGACAAATCGTTGAAGCTGGGTCAGTTTTTGTCTCAACAGCTGTGACACTGTCCATCAAATTATAAAACTCTTTTCCTAAAATAGAGTTCCAGGAATAGCTCAGATCTATTACCAAATCTGCAAATCTGATACCAGCCCAGAATCTCTTTTAGAAAGAGGAAAATGTCTTTTTTATTTCATGAACTGCAACTGCAATGGTTTTTACACTTACCTTTTTTTTCATGAGCATTTTTCAGGTTTGTTCAAAATACTTTATTAATTCATATTAGATTTATAGATCAAGCACAGTGAATTTGTTTCAATTAAAATTTGTCAGGCATTGATTTATTTTAAACTCTGGTAAAGAACAGCTTCCTTATGACCGAACATTGTAGTGTTGGTGTTAATGTTTCATTACTCAGAACATAGTTTTCTATAAAAATGTTCTAAGATTATTCAAGCTGATAATTTTCCTGCCAAAATCCCAAAGATTGATATACTTGTGAAAGCAAAAATTTCATAAAATTTGATTTATGAGCTTTGAAATATTTCCCTGAGTAATGCAGAAAAGATTTTAATCCAGAAAAAAAAATGTTATGCTAAATTCGATGGCAATGCTTTGGGAGCAAAGGAATACATTTAGATTGTTAGATAAAAGTTCCCTCAAAGTATTTCACAAGACAGAAATATATAAACATACCATCTAACATTTGCCTGTGTTATATCTGATATCCTGGATTGCTACAGGATCAGAGGCTGAGGAATTATCTCAGGACATATGGAAATAAGAAAGTCTTCAAATCCATATGGGAAACATCTCTGAGAGCTGAGCAGAGATTTACAGGCTGATGTTACTTCCTGTGTAAAAAGAAAATCCTTTCTACAGGAATTGTCCTTGTCCTGAGTGTTTCCAAAATTTTATTCCCAAAGTTTTATATTTAGTTGGGTGGAGTTTCCTGTGCCTACTGGTCATTCATCAGGCTTTCATACTGACTATAGAATTTCTGCTGACTAATTTTCTTTCTTAGGTGGAATTAGTTGGGCTGGTTTGGATTTATTACAAAAAAAATATCTTCAAAGCATACCATTTTTTCTTCCTTCCCCTGCAGTATCTTTGAAATGTTTCATCATGTAGAATAAAACTGTTAACTTAGCTCAAATCAACAGGCAGGAGAATATGGAAATGACTGATGAAGCCTCCCTATGCCTCTTGTTAAAGGTTTTCCTAAACACGTTAGGGCACATTTGGTGAGAGCACATATATGCACATATGCAAACCTGCCAATGCTGACAAATCCAAAAGCATCTGTTTCATAACCTTACTGTGCCCATACAGACGAGTTTACACGTACGGGTAAGCCTGGCACCACACACCAGGTGAGCAAGCAGCTCTCAAGAGAAGAGTATCACATCTCTTCCCTGCAACTCAAATACCCACAGCAGACTTGATAAAATCTGAGGGGAGGACTCAGAGTCTATTAACCTCAAGACAATGTCCTTTGTTCAGGAACAGGCAAACACATGGTGCAGTGTTTGTTTGCGCCAATACATGTATATATGCACATGAACTCTTTTTTCCCCTAAGTGAACAAAACCCAACCAGATCAATTGATTTATTTATGTTTCCAAGAAAAGTATCAAAACCTACTTGAGAGAAGTGGTTAGGGTAACTAGCTATCCTCTGATCTGAATCACTGTGCTTTAACATCTTTATAGTACTTGATTAAAAATATGGATTACAAGCAAATTTACCTGAAAAAAAGACACCCAGGCAGCTCCCAAGAAAACAGAGATTTAAAAAAGTAATTCAAACAAATAACAAGATTCTTTATATAGAGTAAAAGAGAGTAGAAAAGAATTTTAAAAAACCCTTTCAAAATCCCTGAGCTATTCGACATGAAATAATTTACAAGAGTCTCCTCTCAAGCTGGTATCACAACTCAGCATCTCAATCTCCAGTTTAAGCTATTGACTTCTTACTGAAGGATAAACTGTAAAATTTCATGACAACTGGATCTGAGACACAACACTGAAGTATCACTTATTGCTATAAAAAAAATTCCCCCTGACATTTGCACAGTTGAGCAAATGTCATTCATTGTGTAGGAATTAATATATTCACCCTTTTCTGACTTTTAAACAAAGCAAACAACAAAAACACCACCTAAAAAAATAGTTTCCATATGATTCATGCGTGACATCAATCTCATGAATGAAACTGTCTCAGTGTCTGTCCACGCAGCACTGCCAGCTTGCACCGGCAGCAGGAAGCTGTAGGATGGCATTGCTCAAGCAATGTTAGCAGGCAAACCTTACGTCCGAAAAAAGCAACAGCCTTTATTATTGCACCTACACGTATTTAAACTTAAAGTATGACAGTTGTCAGTTTGCACGGAAGGGGACCGTTGAGATTACTGGCGAAGACTAGGGGAGGCAGAGAGCTGTGGCAGGGACTGCTTTGCCACTGTGTTCTGCTTCACAGCTGCCTGCCTAAGAACAGAAATTGGCAGCTTCACTTGCAGATGAATTCAACATTGTATCTGAGTACTCAGATGGGGAAAGGAAAGTGGAGTAATATAATTTGGCTAACGGGTTGCTGGTAGTTGTGCTGTTTGCCTTTGAAGCTGAAGAAAAAGCTCCTCCTTAAGCCCACAATGTTGGTGTGTTCAGTAAGAAACAAACATAGCAAATTCACCCTTTACAGTATGATTTCTTTTATATTGCCAATACTTGTAAAGTCATTTTCAAGTGCTGACAATGGTTTATTTTGCTCCACTTTTTGTACTAAAGGAAATTCTGCAGTGCACCTATTTTGCACTTCTCACCTCTGGCTCGCAGCTTTCTGGTACCTGAAGGAAAAAATTGCTTAGAGGTTTTTCCCTCTCAAAACCCTCCCGTTGCTTTTGCTATATGTCAGGAAGCAATGCATAGTGCTGAGTCTGCTTCTCTATTGCTTAGGGCAGCATAGACCAGACAGCAACTGAATTGGGCTCGCCCCGTGCCTCCCTTACTCCCTCTATCCCAGCAACCCTCACAACACCTCCAAGAGAGTCACAGAGGAGCCCAAAGGCATTGCTGCATCCAGCAAGGACAGCAGCAACTTGTCTGCTGGGTGCTGGCTGTAGCCATGCCTCCTTGGCCTTACTGCAGTCACAGCTGTCTACAGAGGGAGAACAACTCATCTGATGCAACCTCAGTCTAACACATACAGCTGTGTGACACCCACTTAAATACACATGACAGGGCTTGCTGGGCTGCACAAATGTTATTAGTGTAAAACACAGCAGTCACACAAGACGTTCTGCAGCCTACTGCTCCTCATGGCTACCCTCAGCTACTCTATTCCCTTAGCAAGGTTGAAGGCATACAGGAGGAAAGACTCAAACCACCTGTGGACATTTATAAGTCCATCAAACAGAAGAAAAGTTAAATGCCTCTGCTTTGCTTTATTTCTTGTGACGTATGCATCACATTACATTGGGATGTGTTAAAATGTATTATGTCACATGATGCTCTGTAACCTGGTGGCACTGAAAGTGTGTCTCAGGCTGCATAAGTAGCTTACTCAAGACAAACTTAAAATGAACAAAAGAGAAAAATTAAACAACAGTTTCCAAGCTAGAGGACCCAGCAGAATTTGCTCTCTTGTCTATGAAAGCATGTCAGCTGAGACATCTCTGCTCACAGAAATCCATCCTTAGCAAAACCACCAACTCTTTTGACCCCCTTGTATATAATCTCTGTGAAGTGATGAGCTGAAGTTTATTAAGCAAGGGAGGGAAAAGAAAAGCAAATGGAAGTAATTCCATGTTAATTCAAAAGATCTGGGATATTTGAGGCTTTCTACTGCAAACTTTACTGCAAATACACATTTCTTCAGAGAGAGTTATTCTTTCGGATTTCACTTCTGCTGCAATAATGTTAAATCGATACAATCAAATATACAGTGCTAAAATGCTAACTTTTCATTTCATCTGCTTTACATTATTTGGATTTTGTAACCTGAATTTTAAACATATCCTGGTGCATGTTTTCCTATTCAGCATTCAAAGTGAAAAAAGAGTGAATCTAAAAATATCTAAAGGATCCCAGTTAATTACTGAAGCTCATATCTCACTCAAATATCTGGGCATGGGAGTACCCAGAACTGATGAAAAAGCTGAATTAAATGACAGAAGTAAATAGTAATATCTTGTGGATGGGTTATATTTGTGACTGTAAATGGTAAAAACATAGCCTTCTTTTAAAAGAAAGCCTACTATATTTTTTATGTCACATATATACTAGAAATAGGAAGGAAGTCTTAAAATAAACAATGGGGATTTTCTTCACTCACAGCTTTATTTTGCTAAGATTTAAGTTTCAGCTTTTGCTCGTGAAGAGTCTCCTGTGTGGTTATACTGGAAGCTTAATAGGCTCCTCCATATAATTGTCTCAGCCTCAGCCCTGTGAGATTCCCACACTGAGTAGGGAAAAAGGACACCCCAATGCCATGAAAAGGACTTATAGTCCTGTAATAGAAGTCCTGTAGTAGTAATGGTGTTACAATCAGCCATGATAGTCTGCTCATTCAGGAGAAGCAGGGTTTGTTGTCAGGCAGAGCCAGTATCTTTTGTTAGAACAACCAAAAATAGCAAGTGAAAATGGACCTGTGCTCAAGCACATGAGCATGAGTTTAAACTGAACCAAAAGAAGGGTTCATATGCCTGCAGTGTTGCCCATTTCCATATAGATTTTACAATTCTTTCAGGTGTTCTAATAAAATGTTAAACTTTCCAGTAAAAATCAATGTAAAGCACATACTCCAGAGATTTGGGGCAAAAAAAAAAGGCAAAACATGAAAAAGTTGGTTGATTAACTTTCCTTTTCAGCCAGGCTCCCTTCAGCTCTGCCAGGAGACATATTACAGAAATGCTCTACTTTTTCAAGGTGTGGGTGAAACAACCCTTTTTAACTCTGTAAAAAGGAAACTCTTGCTGTTCTTGCTGTGGAAAGGGAAAATAAGGTATTTCTTTCAATCCAAAAAACATATGTTCCTTTTCACTTGCGGCTAAACATCAAGAGCTTTATCCTGAAAGGTGGCATTTCTCCATCTCCATGAAAGTGAAAATAGCATGTACAGCTTGTAACTGAATGTCTTGTTGTTGGACTGTTTGTCTTCAAATTAGTGCAGCTCAGAATGTAGGGGTTCTTACTGAATACTGACCAGTATTGGTAATTTTGAAAACGTGAAGGTATAGAAACAAAGCCGCATAAACTTATAAATTTCTTTTATCCTATTTCCATGAAAGAAAATGCAGAAGAAAATGTGGTTCTGCTTCTCTGTTTCTGCCTTCGGCACCAAGAAGTTGCAATGCAGTAGTGATAGTTTTATGTGTGCTTGTGATAAACAGCTAGTGATAAGTTGTGGTCAAGGAAGTGGTTTTCTGTTCCATAGAACAGCAGTTGCAAGTGGTACTGCTTGAATCAGGCACAGAATTTCTTTAATACTAAAAACGAGAAGTCAAAGTAAGTTCAGAAGCAAGTAACAGAGTTACACCTTTTACACTGCAAGGTATTTACTTGGCCCTAGCTGAGTGAAGTAAGGACACAAACATCATTTGTTTGTAGCAATTACCACCAAAAGTCATTTCATTCCCAGAATTTAACAATTCTTAGGTTCCTTGAGCCTTCTCCATCCTTGGCATTACCAAGTTCCCAGGTTGTGCAAATGCAGAAGTTCACAGTACCTGAAAAAACCCACACATATATTTCCCACCATTTAGCCCCAGCTCGTCAATATATCCATATTATTTCAACAGGATTCAGCTCTGATATTTTAGTACTTCAAGACTGTCCCAGTTTGGCTGTGTTGTGCTTATTTGCACCTCTAAGAGGCCACAGTAAAACCGTAATTTGCACTTTTTGAGGGAGGAAATTCAGAGGCAAAATGAGAAAGGTGTTACTGTTCAAAAGCTGTCAAAACAGAAACTTAATCAGGGAAATCCATATAAAAGGGAACGTGGGACAGTATGTGATGACAGCCTCTTGTTACAGTGCCTGTGCACAGCATGGGGCTTCTGAATCACACTTTTTCTGACACAGCTGAGACACACGTTCTGCTTTCCAGGTGTCTGAGCGAGGTAAAGCAACTTCTTATCACCGCACTTCCTCTGTAATGTGATCAAATCCATCATTTCTTTTCTTATCTCCTTTTGTGTTTGCTTTGCCCCACAGTAATTTGCTAACTGCAAAGCAGGCAAGTGCTTTAAAAACATACAAGCCTTCTGCAAGTTAAGTCATACTTATCAGATGTGCTGGTAGTGAATCATGCTGACAGATTGGCTCTGTTTACCTCAAACAAACTGTCAGAAATGTTCAGCATCTGAACCAAGCATGGAAGAGGCTTTCAAATACACACACACAGATCACATCATAGCCCAGCATATCATATTTTGTGTATTTCATAAAGGTTTCTCATGTACGTTGCATGGAACAATCTGAGCACGCTCTTCACAAAGTATCTCTACAAGAGAAAGCAATTTAGACTCATGTAGCTAATGGGGCAAGAGCAGATTTTCTCCTGCTTTTCTGCCCAGTGAGGCTGGCTGAGGGCTGCAGGCATGCCGAGCTACAAACACTGCTGTAGTTCCTCCAGTGCTCTGTCCCTCTGCTTCATAGAAGGCTCCTAATGGTTTTGTGCCATTCTGTGCTGTGCTGGTACACCAGATGGACTGTGGGACCACATGGCAACCAGGAGTACAGGAGTAAAGACAGCACAGTCTGCTCTGGTGGCCAGAGCACTCATGTGCCACAAGCAGCAAGCAATATTAAAATGTGTTTGCTTTACATTGCCGGAGAATTTCCCTCCCCGCAGGGGGCCGTGTATAACAATCTTGCTTTTCTTCCTCTGCTTCAGCCTCATGATTTTGCCTCTAAGATTAGTTTTCTTAGTGATTTTAGAAACATTTTTAAACCCAGCTTCTTGAAGAAACACATTCCCTTGACATGATCGTGTTTTCGATTATGTTGTCTGATAGCAGCCCTTACCTACCTGCCAACAAGACCCCACTGTGATTGGATGTAGGTTGGGAACCCAAGGTGATATTCTTATAAAACCCCTTAGATTGGTGGGATTTCATTTCCAGTGCCTTCTTTGTTTTTTAAAGAGTTCTGCACAATATTCAGAATTAAGAATAAAGCAATACAAACTCTGGTTGAAATTTGTAATTGTAAAGTTCAACACTGTAAAAGCTGGGAAACAAAGTAGTTCACATTAAACAATTTACCCACAGCCTTGCTCAAAGTTTAAATGGAAACCAAGTGGGACAATCTGAGGCCAGAGCAGAGGGAGCAGCAGAGGGTTGTTTTGGTTTTCACTTCTCTTTGTTTTCTTTTTTTGGTGTTTTCTACCTGTTAAAGTGTCAGAAAGCCTCCCCTCATGGCCATGAGGCCTCATTTCTGACTTTCCTGAGCTGGCACCAACCCCAGATGCTCCAGATCTGCACTTCTAAAGAGGTTGGCAAGTGTTTAAAATGTGAGCAAGGTTTCTCCTTAGAAATTACTACAAATCAGGAATTCAGAAATGGGAATGTCCTCGTGAGAGAAGGAGCACTGGTTACATCCTATTTAGGTATACAGGAATTCAATTAGGATTGACCTGGGACACACCAACACTGTTGTGACAGGATGACTTAGGAAAGGAAGGCTTTCTAGGGCTCTACTCTGCTATAGAAACTGGCTTAGATCTGCAGTGCCTGTCCACTCTGTAGATCTGCATGCTCCCCAGGAAACAACAGCTGCTTTGCCACTGAACGTGGCAAATAAGGTGGTCTGAAGGGCACTGTGTCTTGACTTGTGGTAGGTGGATGTGATACTAATCCCTGTTTTGTGTTTATGATCCAGGACAAGCTCACAAACTGGCATCTGGCCACGCTGAGTGGTAACTGTGTAAAAAGTAATTCCTTCAATCTATTTTATTGCTAATGAAAAATGGATCTGTTTATGTGTGAGAGAGAGAGAGAGAGTAAAATCTTGACTTTGTAGGGAACCCGGTAACAGTTCTTTCCTGCTAGGTAAGCAGAGTTCCTGACTTCTTACACAATGTGTAGGTCTACTACCATTGTCCTGTTTATGCAAGGGATTGTGAAGAACACTGTGCTATTACTTTTTGCACTTGATTTTCATTATGTTTGGGGATTTTTTGGTGTTTTTTGATCTCCAGCCATCATCACCTTAAGCCAATACTTGCAGAATGAGAGTGGAAATGGCAGGTTGTTCTGGCCAGAACACCTGCAGGACCCTGGCTGATGGCAACTTTGGGATTTTTGTTTTGTTTTGTATTATTATTATTATTTGTTATTTTTATGATTCTGTGCTTCTTAGGGGGAAACTAGCCTTTGTAGAGAACAAGAGATGGGTCTAAAGAGATTCTTGTAGCTCTTTTAGATCCTTTTAGAACTTCTGTTTTAAAAGGATCTATGACCTGCAGAAATCCATCAGAAGGACAGAAATACAGGCAAATGCAAAAGCTGCTTGAAAGATTTCTTTACATAGACATTTCTTTCTCTCAGTTTTCAAGGTATTTAACAAAAGCATTTTATTCTTGTAAATATGGCAGATATATTTTTTTTCTATTTTAATGCATCTTTTTCACCTTCATATATCTGGAAATAATGTGTCTCTTGCCAGCTCCAAATGAAAATGCAACCTTCTGTTCCCTCCTGAACGGTATTATCTATGTCTGTAGTACAAGCTAGAGGAATGGCGGAAAGCAAGTTAATTAAGACATTGTTCTCACTCTTTGATACTAAAGCAAACTGCAGATGCTTTAAAAGTATTCCCTTCACAGTACTTTGCATGTTATATAAAGTCCTGGGAATAAATCATCCTCAGATGGATGATATTTTTAAATGACAAGCTAAAAAACTTTGCAGTGGCATTCATATAGTTCTGAGAAGCAGACCCTGCTCAGGCTTCAGCTTTAGGCTCAGCATTTAAGTGACTGAATCTGCCAATCAACAAAGGGCCATGGGCTTTTTCTTGTCAACTTGGGTTTGTCAACAGCAGCCTCTCAAGTCTGCAGCACCCTGATACACCACCTAAACAAACAGATGTACACAAAACATTCAAAGTAACAAGATAATTTGAATTATGTTTTGAAAATGAAAACACGTTTTTCTTACTGGGAGAGAAGAAAATTGTCAAGAAATATTTTCCATGTTGTTATAAGTGTAAATATGAGTGCATTTAATTGTTCCTTTCTAGTTTTCCTTTCCTTTACTGGAACCTTTTTTAATCAGTTCCTTGATGAAACTACTGAAACTCAGCCTTTGGGACACCAGAATGGGGCATCTTCTACATCACCGAAGAAGACACGTTCAAAAGAAAAGGCTTTACAATCAAAGGGTCTAGTGTGAGCTAGATATGCTAACACCTGCCCTCCTAGCTCTTGCTGTTTATAATATTGAATATTTAGCAGTTTCAGTGGAATCTTTCAATTCTTGACCAAGGTGTGGGATCTCACAAGCTACTTGTAAAAATGAAAGATGCTGTGAGTCATCAGTGTCTTATTCCAATAACAGACCTGGGTGAGCCCAAGGTCTGTCTGGCCCCTGTTTTACCAGGTTTTCTGTTATATAAAACACAGGAGATTCGGATTTGTTTAAATATGTTACCTAGTTCACTGGAATTGCTTGTGTTTCAGACACAAACAAACTTTCCTGCAACTAGCTGTAGAGTCACATAGCAAATCATCCTCAATCTGTCATATTTTGCATGTTCTGTAACATCCTAATTCTACCTTCTCTCCCTCCCTCATTCCCCCCTGCCTTTATAAAGTAGCATTCTGCTTTGCTGTGTTGCTATGACAACATTTACTCTTGAAGGCAAAATATGTGGCTTGCTTCCATATATTTGTCAGCGTGCTCTCGCATTAGTGGGACACACAGAGGAATGAAGGCAATCACAGATAAAGCTTTAAGCATCAGGCTGCAATTTTATTTCTCAACATAAAGGGCAATTAAGTGGGTCTAGCATGGATTTATCAATGATACTATTGCGTAGTGTACCACTAAGACAGGTTCATTCTGTTTAGTCTTCCGAATCTTCCTCCTCAATGTAAGAGAAAATTAAAGGTGAAACAGGGAAAACTTCAGACCTATCTTTCTCTCCTGCCTCCTTTCATGCAGGCAGAAAAATCACCAGCAAAATTCACAAGGGCCTTTACTTCTAGGGCTTGTCAACTAATTGCAGAGAGGTAGAGAAGCTAAAAGGAACTTAGGATTAAATAAGGATGCCAGTTACTTTTTAAATTAATCATGAAGCAGAAACAAAGAGAAAAACGCCCTTTCATTTGCCATCCAGCTCCTCAGAGGAAGGCCTTTGTGACTGTACCATATCACACTGCAAAATGTAGGAACTAATGCTTGCACCTGATAAGAGTGACGGTTATATAGGCAGAGAGGGGTGCTGTGCCCCAGCTTCCAACAGAAACCTTGGTGCCACTAACTTGACAAAGACTTTCTGTATTATGAACAGACCAACTGAACTCTGCCTCTTCATGGGTCTAGAAGCTGGCTGGCTGCTGGTCTACAGCAGAGGTAAAGAAAAATCTCCAAAGACAAAACCTCTGCAAAAGGTTTTGAAACAAATGCCTGGAGCTTTTTTAATGCCTCCCTTCACCAAGTGCCTGTCTCTCCTATTTAAGCCTCAGGACCTGAGTCAGATAAGTCTTACGGGCTGCAGCACTCTCTTTTTGGAACATAGAAACAGATGGAGACATCACATTCCCTCAAAGCAACAGAGATAGGCTGTCTTAGAGGATGTTTATTTCAGATCTCTTTAAAGTCCTATAGGAGAGGATATGCAGCAGATTTATCTCTATATTTCTGGCACTGTTAGCAATCTGAACTGCCTCTTCTTAATCAGGTTGTGGGATCATTGCCCATTTTTTAACGGAGAGTACCACTCCAACATGCTAGCTAAAGGAAAAGCTTGTGCTCGCTGAGTGTGGGAAAATACTGAGCTCTGAACACTGATGCCATGTTAAACGATGTCAACAGACCACGGAACAAACACGTTTCCAAACAAAATGTGTTGCATTTAAATAGATTGTTAATAAATTCTTCAGTGTATAATGGTGTCAGCCGAGTGGGCTTAGAAAACTTGCTGGAGTCCGAAGTAAATCCTATAAGAAGCATGAAACTTCAATATTAATCTAGCTTGGATGAGCATGCCCTGAACTCAGAAAGAACCACGAGGGCCTCTCTTGCTCTAGCACTGAGCCCTGCATTGCCCAGTAATTCCTTGTCATGCATTTTCACAGATATCCCTCACCAAAATGCAATCCACACAGACTTTAGGAGGCAGATAAATACATTGAAAATTATCAGCATAAAACAAACGTGATGTAGCATGTTCAGAGGCCAAATCAAGTCTGCACAATGCTGGTGACAGTTTCACTTCTGACAGAGAGGCTGGGTACTAACGATGTCTCTTCAGCATCCATATCCGACTGTGGAGAAGCAACTTAGCAAAACAAGAAACAGAAGGTGGCTACAGCTGTCTTGGAGGAAAACTGATGATCTCCATATCCAATCCCTGAAGTCTAAATTACAGCTCCACTTCTCAGTTCCATTTCAAATGCCTTGTGCTATTCTGTCTGTAATAGCTACTGCTCTCTTGATCTGCTATGTGGTATCCAAACTGTAACCACTGTCAGCTTCTTAATGTTTTGTGGTTTTTTCAATCTAAAGATGTACATTAGAACTGAATCAATAACTAACCCTCTGCCATAAAGGTCAATGATCTGAAGATCTTGGCTTCACTACAGGTTTACAGGGTTTAAATCAGTTTCCCTGTTCACGGGAGTTACAAAGCCATTTATGAAAGAGGAGAGTTTTGGCACACATCGTTGGCATCTACTGCATAAATGATGGGAAGAGTTGTTCCTGTGTAACACCACAACACAAGGGAAAAGGCAGATGGAGCAGGAGCTTCTTAGTTTCCAGACGTTTAGTCTTTCAGAAGGCCATTCCATCGCACAGTCACTTGTGTCTTCACTGGAGAGCAGAGGGCAGCTCTGGGTGGGATGTGCTGGGGCACAGTCCCATGTGCACTGCCAGCAGGAGCACCCCGGTGCCCACACAGCAGCGGAGACAAGGCACAGCGTAATCCCACTATGCCTCAGTCCTGCTCCCTCTTTTCCAGCATACTTTTATGTCTCTGTACAGCTTGACTGTGGCACATTTATATCCAGCAGCGTTCCTCTACAGCAGGGGATTCATTGTTGTGAATTTATGGCTGGATTATGTCCCTCTTTAAACTACCTCATAGGACAAGGCAGCTGTAACACATGGTCCTCACAGTACTCTTACACTGGAAGCAGGCGTGAACGATGAGCAGTAGTCTCACCCTGCCTGCATTATGTTTTGTCACAACAAACCCCTCTAATGTGGTAAGAAAATTTAGGCAACACCCTTTTCCCTGAGGTAAGCAGTTTTAAAGCTTGTATTTCAGTTGAGCAGTATAAGAAAAATAGGGAATTAAATATACATATTTTCTGAAAGCATATTTTAAAAATCTGGGCTGTGTACACTTTTGGGTTGTGTTGCATCATTCCTGTTTAAAACTCTGTGTAAAAAAGCATCCAAAATAAGTACAGCAGCCTTTTTTATTTTTTTTTTCCCTAACTCCTCAGTGATATTATTGCATGTATGCAAATAAGGGGCTTTTTTGTTTGTCCATGGTGCTCTCAGCTCAATTTTTTTTTCTCTCCTAAGAGACCAGACACAGAATTTTAAGTTTTCTAAATCAAATAATCAAAATAAAATACTTCAAGCTAGGAACAGTGAGGATTACTAGCTCATGTTAAATTCCAGTATCAGAAGTACTAGCTGCGCCTATGGCCCCATGGCCACATAACACCATGTGTATATTCCTAAAAGACTAAAAAAAGTACCTGTAGCTCTTACCCAGTGCATATATTATATATATTGCTTTTGTTCTTATTGGTGCAAAACTTCAGTCTGGAGACATACACATGGATGCAGAGGTTACAGTTGGTGAATGCCTGGCCCATTTAGGGCGTGTTGGTTGCTGTTCTGCTTTTATTATTAATTTGGTTGCTTTGTTTTGGTTTTAAGACCCAAACAATGAAACTTCACTCATCAGCCATGGAAAACAGTTCATAGTCTGACATTTTCTGTGAAGACGGCTCTCTTGATTTTCAGTATTAATTTTCTTTCCTTTAATTTCTAGTAGTATATGACATGATAACTAATTTTTCTTCATCATTAGGCTGTGATCCTGCACACATTTATGAACATGATTCATTTTGTTATCACAAGGAATCTGAAATGAAGGTGGCAAAGCAATAGATGTGTATACATGCATAGTGTGTTGGGGATCTGAACCTCCTCAGATATCTGTTGACTCACAGTTATAATCTCCTTAACTGCTGCATTGTCAGCCTACATGTTTTGCCTAGGTTAGTCTCCTTTCCAAAAGCAATCCATCATGACCATTAATCATGCAGTAACTTCTCCCTGTCAAATATCCAGTCTCTTCAGTTAATTAAGTAGCACAATAAAAATACAATATTCCAGGTCTGATTTCTTCACATCAGCCCATTATCATGTAAGATTCATTCACACAGTTTGTCATTCACATTGATGTACATCTCATTCATATTGGTGTACCTCCATGTTCAGAAAGATACAGCTCCCAACTGGAAATGCTCCTGGGGGTGAACAGCATATGTTCCATTTTATGACACCGGAATGGACGTGCATTGCTCAAAAATCTTCCATACATTTTTTCTAATGCATGAAATACATGAAATGAAATGGAAAGAGTAAGAACATTTGGGACAGCAGAACATTATCAAGAGGCATCAGGCAAGTCTAAGGGAGCAGTGTTATTTACAATGCTCTAAACTGGAATTAATAATTTACTGTAATTATAAATCTTTATCTCAAATAAGAGCACTTAGAAGGTCCAGATTTCCTTGGTGTTTTCCTTATTAAAAAAAAATAAAAAATGCAAGGAATAAATAAATAAATAAGAAGTGCAAGAATATTAAGTAATAGCAGGGTAATCACTTTGAGCATAGGAAGAATTAAATACATAAAAAACCAACTTATTTAACGCTCATTCTCCTACACTCCTAATGCCTTTCTCAAACAGAGATGATCCAACATTAATATCCAACAAAATCCAGGCTCTCTGCAAAGTGCAGTGCAAACCTGACAGGCATCAGTAGAATCCAGCTGATATTTTCATTGGACAAGAGCAAAAAAGAAAGTTGCCTGAGCTCTCACTACTGCTGTAGCCCCTGCAGCTTAGAAGTCTTAAAGTCTTAGAGCAAATACACAGTGCTGTGTTGTTTAATCATGATTCTTCCGTGCATTATAATACACTTAAGTGCTGTGCTTGCTTTTTAAGATGGCCTCATCTTGATAATCGATGTAACCGGTCTAGTGAAGTGCTACTTTCCTGCTGTGAGAAAGCACAATTCTTCTTACTGCCACAGCCCCCTGCTGACATGTTTTACAACATTCAAGCAGGAAACTGTTAAACCTTACTTCTCTTTTTTCCCTCTGTGCAGACAGAAATTTTCTTTCCTGCTGGTTTCTCACTTGAATGAAGAGCCGTTAAGATGTGCCCCGGCTTTTACCCTGAACATTGCCCTAATTTTAACCTTATGCAACGGTTATCTGAATTTTACTCAGATTTTTAAGATTGACTCATTCAGTAAGACAAACTGTGAAAGTGTCTGACAAAAGAATAGCTATCCAATAAGCACGGTGAAAAGGTCACCTACGCCAAGTTTTCTTCAGAGGAAGGAGAGAGGCAGCTTCGGTGCATTCACTTACAAACCACATTGAGTCGGTTCAGGGCATTCTTTTTGCTGTAAAGAGTGCAAAAAGCAAGAAGGCTGGACTTAGAAATGTGCATCTCCAACATCAGACACTCGTTTTTGTGCCTAAGTTCCACTTGTCACCAACAGCACTTGTAAAGAAGGAAGGGAAAAATGAAGTTAAGAGGCTCATAGCTCCATCAAGTTGAGTAATCACCATTACTAGGTGTTAACATTTATGACTTGTAAGCTGATGCAGGTGCAAGTTTTATGAGATTTAAACTTTCTTTTGACATAATGAGTAAAGTTAAAGCCGCAGGCTTTTATGCCATTATAAGAGGCTCTGTCAGTGAGCACTGTAACCTAATTAGTTTTGATGCAGCAAATCAGCAAAGCCACTGCTGGTTATGACCTCTGCCAAGAGCATGAGAGTGCCAGACAAATGAAGCTTAAGATGTTATTAGTTGTTCTGTTGCAAGGTTCCAGATAAAATATGACAGGATGTTGTTGCTTGACTTCGGCATCAGTTCTCCAGATGGCACTCAGCACTGGCTTGTAGCGAGGCTCGCAGGGAGGCTGCCACATTGTCTCTGTCAAATCGAAAGTTTTCCAATTACAAAGACATAATGCAAAGAGATGCAAACTTAATCTCCTGAATGAAAGGTTGCAAGCTGTGTAATAGCAGTTGAGGAGAGAGATTTCACATAGTTCACTTGCTTTAAATGCTGCTGTTCAGGAAAGCTTTATTATCCTGCCCAGTAAAACAAAGAAATCACATGCACTAGACTTCCCTGCATTAGGGAAGCTGTGACTGGACACAGCCATGCCACAGCCACTCTTGAGGAATTAGTGGGTCTGATCCTCCTGCTGGACTGTTGGTGTAAATCAGGAGCAGATACTCCTGAGATAAAATGCTGTAAGATGGATCAAAAAATTAAGGACCTTTGAAATAGCTGAGAACTGTTAACTTACTTCTATTTATTGGTAGACCAGGTGACTTCTGCCAGTTCGCTTGAAGGGAAAAAAAGTATTTTATTTCTCAAATTTTTAAGAAATCTGTAGTAGGACAAAGAAACAGTGTCATGCAAGTGGTGAGCTTACAGGATTTGACACCAATGTTACGAAATATTAGCTTATATTTAAGCACTATACCAGGCATGTTGCAGTTATTCAGTAGCCACAGTGACAGAACGACAGGGTAAGAGCCTGATAACCAGCAGATACTGCATCTCACCTGAAGATCATTTTGAGCTGCTGGGAAGCATTGGGAATTGTATAAAGTCTAGAAAACATGGTAAACAAACGGTCCTCCACTTGACTCGTATACATAAAGAACTGATGAATGTATGTACCACATCCAATTTTAAAAGTTCTTCATAGTCTAGCTTTTATATACCACTCAGTATCCCTAAGCGAATCACGACTGTGCTTTTCAGGGTGTTGAGTGTCCTCTTTTGATGTTTGACAGTAACATGTTTCAGGAACATTATTTGAAATACTTCAACACAAGAAATTCCCTTTAAACATAAGAGAAAACCTGCCTCCTGTTTGTGAGTCTGGTCAAACAGTGGCACGGGTACCTGGTAGGGTCGTGGAGTCTCCATACCTGGAGATACTCGTAGCCCAGCCAGGCGGGAGGTGAGAAGCTGCCTCCAGATGACTGAGCTCGGGCCATGCATGGGAATGGACTAAATCTGGAGGCCCCTTCAGCCCCAACCGTTCCAGGTTTCTACAACTTTATTCAAATTATCATCTACTAAAATTACCATCCATCGCCAAAATAATTTAAAAAGAAAGTTACATACTCTCTCTGATTACAGGGATACGCTTTTGACAGAAAGGAAAACATAAATAGAGGCAAGCAATGTCAAATCACGGAACTGCAGGACTGTGTTCGATTCTCCAATTTCTGACTAAACCAAAACTACCCCAACAGCCCACCAGCACAGAAAGGGGGGTGACTTCTGCGGGCTCTCGGGTGAGCACCGCAGCGGCCGCGCACGGNGGTTTCCCTGCAAACCCTCGTCCTTTTTTCGGCACTTCCACGCCGTCCTTCGCCAGGATCCTCTGGTAGTGCCCGCTGTTCGCCGCCCGGCACGTAGTGCAGTCCTCTCCCGGGCGAGAGGGGCAGGGGGGAGGCCTTCCTGCCTAGTGCTCACCGGGTCACTGCCCCGGGGGGGGGTGCAGAAAGGGGGGTTTCCCTCTTTCTGGCTTTAAAAAGGCCTTGTGATACTTAAGCTGTTTGAGGTGTGGGTAGGAAGGAGCCCCTACACATAGAATTAGGGTTGGAAGGGACCTCATGAATAGAGTTACATTTTTCCTTTTGGAGGACTAGTTGTAAAACCTATGGGTGACAAGTGAAAAGGGCTTGTAGAGCTACAGAGAAATCTGGACTGTGTTGCCCAGAAGCAAATCTCTAGACAGGTCTTCAGAAGAGGCATCTCTGTCCTTTTTTTTTCAGCATAGTCCATACAGCAGGTTCAGAGACAGCAATGCCTGACTAGCATCAGTTCTTCAAACTGCACTGTTCTTGCTTCATGTACTTCAGGATGTTTGTTTTCCAAAGTTTATACATCCATGATAGTTAAGAATGTACAGAGACTCTTTTGACAGCAAAATAATGACTGTCATAGATTTTGGTGTGCCTCAGCCCTAAATATTTAGTAGGGCAGAAGTATCTCTTCTTAGAAGAATGTAGAGGAATAGTGATATGTATGCCTATAAGTAGGGCCAAGAACAGCTTTATTTTCAATGATGTTGCTGTCAATAGTTTGCCTATGCATGCTGCATCTTTTCCCTCTAGATTAGGACAGGACTTTTGCATAGGCACAAACAGCTGTGACAGTCACAGAGCTGACATCATGGAAATCAAGGAGTTAAAGAAGTAGGTCACTGAATGGCACAAGACCTTAACTGCAAATGGCTTTGCACCTTTATTTTCTGTGGTACCCAGTGAGACTAGGATACTTTGAGAATCGCCATCAATGGGCTAGCTAGAGATACTGAAAACTTGAATCTGAAGGGAGATGTGACAGCGTTTTCAGTGCTTCAGAGTCACATTTATTCAGACAGACAAAGGTGGCAAAGATGAGGGAGAAGATTGCCTTACAATTACAGGATTTGTCTTCTCCAGGGCAAAGAATGCAGCTGTCCCAGATTTTATTCATACATACCATTTAAAATAAAACACCTCTCCCAGAAAAGCTGTCCCCAAAAGCTGAAAGAGCTTATATTGAAAATGAGAGATGCACCATGAAAAGAGGATTGAACAAAAGACCTTAAAGTAGGTAAGAGACAACTATTAATTCTACATGCATTCCTTAGTGCCTTGTAGACAGCAGCATGTTGGTAAATGCTCATCTGAAGGATGAGGGGTGCTCCTAGATGTTGAAGGGAGTTTCATGTGTAGGGTTGCTTAGAACATGGCCTGGAGCTGTTTGACAGGATTGTGCTGTACCCAGTAAGGACTCATCTTACTCCAAAGCCTAGCTGTAAATTCAGTGTTAAGAGTGAAATAGAATAAGAGAAGGGCACTTTTTTTTTTCTTTTTCATTGAAATACCAGGATGTGAAAATCTCCAGTGTAATTGAAGCAGGACTGAAAGGAGGACTCTAGAAATGGGATTAAAGAAGTAGATAAATACAAAGCATAAAGAGAGGAAATCAGAAATTCACACACAGAAAAATGAAAATATCTAAAGCAGAACAGCTTGGGGAAGTGGCTGTAGTTTCACATAGGTGTGGATGAGAACAAAACCATGGTGCAGGGAAACGCCCTACAAGGTGACAACACATTTACTGAAAAAAATTAGTAGGGCTACGGTGTTTTATGGGTCTAATTTTATGTTGTTCGAAAGATCTGCAAAACTTTTTGCCTCTAACCCATCCCTGCACAATGATCTGATCCCTGTCTTATCTTTCTGAAGAAAACTTAATTCTTGTTTCCTTAATGAGGAAATANAAAGGGGGGTGACTTCTGCGGGCTCTCGGGTGAGCACCGCGGCGGCCGCGCACGGCTCTGGCCGCTCGGGTCTTCCCACAGGGACGCCGAGAGCTTTGCTTGTACCCAGAGAGGACAGAGCTCGGTCTCGCCGCCGGCCGGCCCCGAGGCTCACCGCGCAGACCACCCCCCTCCGGCGTCCCCCTGACGCCGCGGCAGTCCCACCGAGGGGGCAGCGCCCGGCAGAGCCCTGCGCGCTTCTTCCGCCGCA
>VWZY01013290.1:166330-230738 GCA_013399075.1 Chloroceryle aenea
CACCTCGCGGCGCTCAACCCGCCCCGCAGTCGAGCGGCCCAGGCACCGCCCGGCGCCCCGGGCGACGCCACCGCCGCCTCGGAGTTCTGGCTCAGCTCGGTCTGAACGCCTCTGTCTCCCACCCGAGAAGTGGCCGGCGCAAGCCAGGACCCGCTTAGCGGAAGAAAACGCTGAGAAAGAGGCCGGGCCAGTCGTGACCTGGCTGGGGTGGGAGTGGGGAGACCCGCCGTGGGAGAGCTGCTGGCGCTGGGCTCCCGGCTCCTCCGCCCGGCCGGACGGACAGGGGCGCTCTGCAAGAGGGGCTTCAGGGGAGCTGCAGCAGCAGCTAAGCCCGAGAGGCTGTGCTCTGCCAAAAAGCAGGCACCTGCAGATAGCTGTGCGTGGCTCAGGAGGAACCACTGCAGCTGGGTTTAAAAAAGATTGCTTAATGAAAACTTAAGTGTTTTGTTCTGGCTGGTTCCTTGGCTTGGTATTTCTTTGGCTATTGACTTTATTTCCTGCATTTCCTCGTGGAAAAAAGAAAGTGGAAATGCATGAAATGGAAGTGCAGGAAATTAGCTGAGGCAGAAAGGTCAGCATTTGGTTTGTTTTGTCCTAACTTTAGTTTCTCTGTAATGCAAAGTTCAGACATTTAATGTTTTTTATATACATGACCGTTTCTATTTTCCTTCGCCCTCACTCCAACAAAACTCTGCAGTACTTCATCTCTTTAATTTATTCCATCTGCTAGTTTATAAATCAAATATTATGCAATAGGCAATGGATAATTGTAGGATAAACTAGGTAACATCCTGCTAATAAACAGCATAATCTTCCAGAAGAACGTCTGTGTAATTTAAATCTTAGTCTCTTCATTTAAGAAAGATAATTCAGTAAAATCAATGAATGGAGCTTAAATGATACCTTAATATCTTTAGTTCTTCATTAAATCCATACTTAACAGAAAAAAAAAAAAAGTCAGCTGGAAACAGCACCACTCGGAAGTGAATAAAATGAAAAATATTGCTTATATGAAATAACTAAGCATGCTAGCAGTGAAAAGGCAGCACATTTGCTTGCCAGCTAACAGGGAAACCCAGGCAATGGCAGAAAAGCATAGAGCATATTAATATTTCCCTTCAGAAACTGACAAGAAGTTTAAAATGATTTGTCACTAATTCCAGTGCCTATAAATTAGGAACTGGCAACCTCTTTATTTAGCATGCAGTCAAGAGAGCCCAGCTTGGTTGGAATTTTCACAAATGTATGCAGAATTAAACTGCTGGAATACATAAACACAAGCATAGACTTGTACGCTCGCAAGAAGCTGCCTTCCTGGGTCTAGAAAATGCCATCACGCACCGCTGTACTTAAACAGCTTCATTCCACTTCTCTTTAATGCCTCTACATTTCCAGCCCCACTGTTGCTGCCTGGCTCTGTAAATGAACACATTTCCAAACTGGCCATAACCTTCCAAGATACAACCAATTGCTGCATTCAGAGGAATGGTCTCCCACAGGATTTGTGATTCACCCCTGTCTACCTATATGATATCCCAGAAAACTAATCTCCAGGATGACAGCTCATTCAGCACTCTGGAAAATTTACCCACACTGAGCTCTTCTTTAAATAATGACCTGACATTTGTTCTGTAGAGGGAGACAAAGCCCAGACTGATGAAAACAGTTGGCAGCTGCTTTCATTTGTGCCATTCAGAAGCCAGATGATAATTTGTCCTCAGGGACCCATCACTTCTTGGCAGACAGACCTGTCCAGTGCACTTTGCTATTACTTTTGCTGTTACCTCCCACCCCTGGTACATGCAGCACATACAGAGAGTCAATATTCAAGACAGACTAAACTAAAACTGACTGCCAAGAGTCATAAAGGATTTCATGGTACTGAGAACTGGGTGATAAGATCACAGATCAATTTGGTGATGATAAATACATAGCAGCAGACACTGTGAAAGACAAATTTGTCAGACTTACACAAGAGGTTAAATTAGCTTTTGCTCAAAAAGAGCTTCCAGAATCTCTGAACACAGCTTAACAAAGACATTAGCCAAGCAATAAGCAGTGGTCAAAAAGACAGAGTATTCTGAATTACTATACAAGCAAACTAAACTGGGAAACATGATTCCAGATGAATGGTGAGTTGACCTTTTGCATACGGCGCACAGCTCACATTCCTTTAAATTAGCTGGAAAAATGTACAGACAAGGGTGGCCAGGGTAATCAGAGCATCTTCCATACAGGGAGAGATTAAATAAATGAGGACCTTCCAGCCTCAAAAAAGAGGTTACGAGGGACTGATAATAATGATGGTATATAAAATCATAAATGGGATCAAGGAAGAGAAGAGATGAAATTGTCCATTATTTCTCAACAGTACAAAGCTAGGAGACACAAAATGAAGTGTTCACGTAGCAGGTTATATGAAATAATCACATAACAAAGTACTTTTTCACACAGTCCTTAATGAAACTGTAGCATTCATTCATTGTCAAAGGATATTGTGGAGGGTAACAGTTTAGGATGGTTCAAAGAGATGTTTATCTTGGATAACAAAGATACAAAATGCTTCCCAGTGCCTGGAAAAACTATATAAACATATAGGGCTGCCTACACATTACCTGCAGAAGAAGAGCAATAGCAACAGCAACGAAAGAGAGATGACTATATGCATTTGTTATCCATGCACATGGTCCTGCCACATCTTACATCCCTACAGATGCAGAGCCAATGCTCAGATGTAGTCATAGTCACCATGACAGGATGAGATAGGTATATTTTTCATACTATGCCTCTTACTTTATCTATTCCAGGCATTTTTTATTTTTAAAGATCCCCCAAATTGTTACTAGGATGTTGGATGATTTCTGTTCTACTCAGCAACAGAGACAGTCATAACTGCACTCCAGAGAGACATGCAGCACACAGAGAGGTGGGGGAAGATAAGCTGAAGCAGGTTTCCTTCTGTAAGGATAAAAAAGCAAAGGCTCCTTTGTGCTGCAAATGTTCTGGCAATTATTTTCCACGTGCATTATCTGCTCTTGTACCTAAGCTACATTTGAACATGTCTAATTATCATCGACACCAGCAAGGTCAGGCAGCAGTACAAGCAGCCGTGCCATTGTCTCACTTCTCCTTTTAAAACATGTGCTCTATTACAAGATCTTTCCTGGTGTCTTGGGATCTCCTTCAGCTGCTGTCGGTCGGGGTGGTTAGTGAAGGAAAGGAAGCGGTGGATCAATGCTGGACGTTTCTGTGCAATGCAAATGCAAGCAGAGCCACCGTGCAGAGGCTGAAGGGATACTGTACATGACGCAGGGCAAAGTTCTCAAATGGCTATTTCCCTGGCTATAGCACAGGCCACAGAAACACAGTGCTGTTTTATGGCTGAATCAAATCTCATTTCAGTCACACTACTGCCACTGTCCTTTGTAGCTGTTTTAGTTCAGGATGCCTGCACATTGCCTTCTTTTTCTTCACATAAATATCCAGTGCTGAGTTTTGCTCAAGAAAATGCAGGAAAAATGACATTCATTCTTCAGCCTGGAGTGAGAAGTCCTCCCTTTGCCACCTGTGCCCACACAGATTAAAACCCCAGGAGCAGAAGACCACAAGATCAACATAGAAGCTATTGTGGACTCCAGCTTTCACCTGTACAGCACTGTGGTGGCCCTGGAAGGGCTGCGGGGAAGCCGTGGCGACAGTGGCAGAGGGGCAGCTGGGGCTGCCCTGCGGCTCAGAGCTGCACACAGACAGTGCAAAGCCCCTTGGCCTGAGCCCTGCAATTCTCCCATCACAGTGCAGGATGCTGCTGCAAGGCCACATATCTATTTCCCACACATGAAGGTGAAGAAAGGAAGAAGTTTGGTCTTACTTTCTGCAATATCCATGACCACAGATAAGCTGGTGTAGAGCAGGAACCAGTGTGTAGCAAAGTGTATAGAGTTGTCTTTTCCCTCAGAGAGGCAGGGAGGGAGCAGAGCATGAACCAGACCTGGTTCAGTTCCTGCTTTCCTTACAACACTGTGTAAGCCTGGCCTGTGGCTCAGGCTACCCTTCAGTCTGTCTTCCTAGCCCCATGTGACTCCCTTCCCTCCCTAGCTACAGACTGTGAACAATCGCTAGTCAAAGTTCATTAGTAAGCGAGATGTCCACAGAAGGTATCACAGAACATAAAGCAGCTCACCAAAAACATGCTAGTACAGAAATTATGAGGCTGATGTATATCTGCCTTTCCCTTGTATTTAATATATTTATATGTACTACATTTATATTCACCCATCCCTTCTCAGTTAATATGATGAAGTATTTGCTCTGGATGTAGCCACCACCTCAGCTGAAAAGCAGAGACATAGGAGCCTGTTTGCCTGTTTGGTTTGTCCCTCTCTTCCTCAGCAATGTCACAGCTCAAAGGCTGGGAGAGCTGGTTCCCACAAGTGCTCCTTGTATCAGGAGATCATGGAGCCCCACTGGGGCACCTTCCCAGCCAGCTGCATGGGTTCCCCACTCAAATCCAAAAGACAACAGGACAAGAAAAGGACATCCAAAACACAAAGGAAGAGGGGATGTGTGATCTCTTCAGCTGGTCTTTTCACAAAAATGTCATTTCAGTTCACTTTTTCCCAAATACAGAGCCTGGTGACTGGTGGTAAGAAGATGAAACTGAAAACTGAAGCTGTAAAATAGGATCAGTGCTATGCTTTGTTAGCGTCCGGTATTCACCCCAGCACAGCCAGGAAGGAAATA
Source organism: Chloroceryle aenea (assembly GCA_013399075.1). NCBI lineage: Eukaryota > Metazoa > Chordata > Aves > Coraciiformes > Cerylidae > Chloroceryle > Chloroceryle aenea. The sequence continues at coordinate 171,071 of VWZY01013290.1, forward strand.
GTCTGAAAACACCAGATGCTGTTTGCAACTGGTATTTTGGGTGTGTTTCCATCAGGGACTTCTCCCCTCCCCATGAAAACAGACACACATTCTCATTTAACAACTAATTGATTTATTTAACAATACAAATTTATTTCTACTGCATGGTTTAGCAGAGAGAACTTGAGAAACAAAATTAGCTTCTTTTCTTTTTTTAAAGTTTAAATGTTTACACAAAACCAACCTTTACTTCAGTAAATATAAAATTTACACACAAAAAAAACCCCTACATTAAAAAAGAACAGAATCATGACAAAAAAAAACAAAGAAAATAAAACAAAACAAAAAAAAAGTGTAAAGGATCCAATTGCAAGGAAGGCAAGATAGGGCAACACTAACAAGGCATCCCACTTGTACACCTAGGTATCTGAAGTTGTAGGTACAATACAAAACCAAAATACATTAAAATTAGGATTAAAACCTGCATTTTTATATCATAATATTTTACGATATAAATACCTGTTAATTCTGTAGGCAACACAGTTAACGTGTGAAATACATAGTTTGCTCTTCACTGGAAAGTCACTGGAGTGGTGTACGAGCACTGTGTTACCCATGAGTGTGCTCATGGTCAGCAGTTAGCAGACTTTAGATGTCCAGCCCAGATGTGATAGCCCCTTGTTTCTTTGCCAATCTGTGCTATTTCTCACACGTCCCATGACGTAATGAGAAACTCTGGTCACCATCAGCAGTGATTTCCAGCACTTCATCTCCTGGCAGTAGTCTGTTACCTGACTCAGGCATATTCACCTGCCAGATCCCCTGTTTCTCATTCCCTTTTGCACTTTATAACCTGAACTCTAAAGCTATCCTGTAGTTACCAAGAGAGACTGGCTTCTAGGTTGACATATTTGGGATACACAGTTCTTCAAGCCACCTTCAGGAATCTGTAGAAATATTTAAAGTAGGGTGGACAATTCACGGTCAAAGGTCATGTGATACAAAAACCAGGGACCTATATAGTGATGACTAACTTTAGATCTAAATCTTTAACATTTTTTTTCTATTGCTTTAATATTTAAACTTAACATTCAGTTTTCATATATTAAATGAGCAGAGCATCTTATTGATGGAAGTGCTACATTACCTCCAAAAACACCAGGTAGTAAGGGAGACTGTGAAGTTTAAAATTAAGTGTAATTTTAAAAATCACTTAAAAGGATCAAGAGTCTTTTTTTTTTTTTTTATATAACCAATATTGTGACTGGCAACCTACAAAAGCTTAAATTATAAAACTATTAATGACTCTACTTTTTAAATTGTATGTACTATAAAGCTGTATATCTTTGTTACTTACAGATTGTTACAAAATTTCCAAATCAAAAGGTGAAGGGGGTGAAAAGTGGTCTAAAGGTTTTACAGAGTTCATTTTCACTAATAAAGGTCCATTTCCCCCACAACTGTTTTTATATCTTAAAAATCTGATTAAATTTATTCTACTACTTTCTTTTCTGGACAGATGATACAGTGTTCAATCATGCTTTGGAAGACCATTTTCAATGGATAACTGTAGTTCTCTAGATCAGCAAGTCCAACTTGCTTTATGTGGAAACAAAAGCACCAGACTATCTCTAACTTGGCCCGTGTCCTGAAAAAAAAATATGTAGCAAGACTCGAGCAGTTTGTTACGAGAGCAGGACTGGCCCTAAAGCAAACAACTACATTAACTTCTGGAGTAAGCATATGCAATGCTCTCATTTCAACTTGAGAGAGTTGAACAGCATTAAATTTAAGGAAATTGTAGAAATGACATTTGTTCTGTAAAAAACAAAACAGGGAAAACTTAAAACAATCCACAGGTGTGCACTAAACATTTAATAGCAAGCCTTTGCTTATGTATATTAATTTAAAGATTATTCACAGGGATCTGTGATACATTGGCCCTGCCTTGTTACGATAATTAAATTTATTCAAATATTAATTTAAAATAGGAAAACAAAGAAACTACTCCTTGGGGAACATGTTTATTGTGTTTGAGATGATACACTGGGTGCTCTCTGAGCTACAAAGGGAAAAAGGAAATCCTTTCATTACAAACTGACAAAGGTAAAAGTTAAAACAGTTTTCACAACAGCATGTACCACATATTGGAAATAGATCTGGGTTTAATACAAATGACATAATTCCTAGTAATCTACAGCTACCTTTAATAACTTCATACAGATAATGAATTAGGCTAAAATGCACTATAATATTTGGTTGACTTCAGGAACAGTATCCTTAGTACATCACAAAATACATTTTGATATCCCAAAGAAGCAAGACTTGCAAGTAGGCATTTTAAACATAACTAATCTACAGCTACAAATTTCTACTCTTGATAGCATTTACCTTTTTGGGGGGCAGTATCCCAGTCTTCAAAAGGATAAAAGCAGAGTAGAATCAGTATAACATATACACAGAAGTCCGTATTGTAAAGGCTATAAAGATTTGTTGCACACTGCAAAGTTGCCTTCTGCACCTTCACACTGCACAAGTAGTTTGTCATTTATGTTGCATATCTCTTGGTCCACTGTCTGGCTATCCTGTCATGTTCTGCTCTGTTGGTCAGGTACTGAGTGGCTATGCTTCCAACCAGAGGGTCAGCTGCAAAAGGCAAAAGAAGATGCATTAGAAACCATTCCACAACAGAAAAACCCAAACAAACATATGATTTATAGTTTAAAATATATATGATTTAAAATACAGAATCTATTTGGAAATGTAGTCTTTGTTAGGCCAGAAAACACTGTGAGATATAGCAGGGCTCTTATCATACAGGACATTTCCAAGAGAAAGCACACAAGGCACAACGAACAGGAAAATAAAACAGAAAAACCTGTCGTGGTTATCTGAACCTTGGCCCGGGCAGATGCCCTGCTTTCACCCCTTTGGAAGGGCTGCTGGGCGTAGATGACATTCAGCAAGCACAGCCTGGTGCGTGCCTGCCACAGTGCTGGACACGACTAGGGTACAGGAGTGTATGAGGACCACAGGGCACACAGGGGAGCCAGTGAACTTCAACAGTCATCAAACTTTTATATCAAAGACGCTAATCCATTCCTCCCTGATCTTAACTAGTCTTCCGGAACTGTGATCAATGGCTTGATGTCCAGGTGGAGGCCAGTGACAAATGGAATTCCTCAGGGATCTGTTCTGGGTCCAGTGCTGTTGAACATCTTTGTCAGCAACATGAACAATGACATTGAGTGCACCTTCAGCAAGTTTCCTGATGACACCAAATTGTGTGGTGCAGTGGACTCGCTTGAGGGAAGGGATGCCATCCAGAGGGACCTTGACAGGCTTGAGAAATGGTCCAGTGCGAACTGCATGAGGTTCAACAAAATCAAAGTGTAAGGTCCTGCATCTGGGCTGGGCCAATCCCAGGCACAAATACAGACAGTACAGAGTTGATTGAGAGTAGCCCTGAAGTGAAGCACGTGGGGGTGTTTATTGACAAGAAGCTCAACACGAGCCGGCAGCACGCTCATGCAGCTTAGAAGGCCAACCATATCCTAGGATACATCAAGAGGAGTGTGGCCAGCAGTTCAAGAGAGGTGCTTCTCCCCTTTTACTCTGCTCTTGCGAGATCTCACCTTGAATACTGCGTCCAGTTCTGGTGTCCCCACCACAAAAGGGACGTAGATCTGTTGGTATGAGTCCAGAGGAGGGCCACAAAGATGCTGCAGGGGCTGGCATGCCTCTGCTGACAGGATAGGCTGAGGGAGATGGGATTGTTCAGCCTGGAGAAGACTCCAGGGGGACCTTCCAGTATCTGAAGGGATCCCACGGGGAAGCTGGAGAGGGACTCTTCACAAGAGTGTCCAATGACAGGATGAGGGGAAATGGTTTTAAACTGAGGGAAAATAGGTTTAAGTTGGATCTTAGGAAAAGGTTCTTCAGTACGATGGTGGTGAGACTCTGGAATAGATTGCCCAGAGGGTTGTGGATGCCCCCAACCTGGAGCTGTTCAAGGCCAGGTTGGGTGAGGCCTTGAGCAACCTAGTCTAGTTGAGAGACGTCCCTGTCTGTGCCAGGGAGGTTGGATGAGATGATCTCCCTTCTGGCCTAAGCCATTCTATGATTCTGTAAATGAACTGTCATCTCAGCACTACTTCTCCGTTCCTGTCCTGACCTCAGGCAATGAGCATTCACTGCCTAAGGACACAGTTGTTGCTGAGAAACTGTACTGCTTCCAGTGGAGTTCCTCCCCTCCCAGTTGGAACAAGGAACTCTCTTCGAAAAAGGGAAGATCTCTCTAAACATCATCTCCCTCACATTTGCAAGATTCAATTGCTTCAATTGCTGTCTTAAGAGAAGGAACTTCCTGCAGCCCCTTCCAACCTGCAGAATTTTTAACACACGAGAGCTTTGTTTCATTCGTGGCTCAGTGAGTCACTTGCTGGACTCCTGCAACACAGACCTTCAATGACAGTGTATTTTCTCCATCCTGCCTTGTGAAAAAAACAAAGGGCTTAATGCTATTTACTTTCTCTTGTGCCATGGAAATGAAAAGCACCATTAAACACAGGGTTACATCTAAGCAGAAGTGTTTCACCCCCAATTTAAAAAATATTAATTTTAATTTAATCTGCATGCAGTTAATTACATTCCATGGCAAGTAAGTCAAACAGCCAAGAGTGGATGCTCAGTACCCTATCAGCTCCTTACCTGGGTTGCAGTCTGTCAGAAGAGAACAAATAGACAGCAGAACCTTTGAAATAGTCAAAGCAGGGCTCCAGTTGTCTTTCAGGATATCCAGACAGATGACTCCCTGACTGTTGATGTTGCAGTGATAAATTCTGGTACGGAAAGTAACCTAGAACCACAGCGTAAGAGACAGAAAGACAGTCATTCTGTGTCGCCCAGGGATGCTGCACCTTGTCTCTGAGCAGCAGCGGCTCCTGGGGTGCTCCCAGTTCCTCAGAGCTTCTGTGGAGGGAGCTCCTCTCTGCTCATTTTACAAAACACAATTATTTAACAGAAGAGTATTTACTGTAGTCAAGGCTGCCTTTAAGAAACCTACCATGGACATCTTTGGTGCATAAACTGCTTTCACACAGGCCCTCTGTCTGGTACCCACAAAAATTATGACCTACTTTGTGGTACTGTATGCTACTTAATGAATACATTGCGTGTCAAGAATGATCTAATAACAAATATAACTTTACTGTGGTTTCTGAAGGTGAAGAAGTAGACAGAATTTGGCTGAATGTGCAGTATTAGTTGATCTTTTCCTTTCTATCAAAAGCCTAAATATAGACAATGAAAATGAATATTTAAAATTTGAATATTGCATTATCCTTGTTCAAATTAGAAATGAAATCTTTACCTTCATTAGGCAGGACATAATATACAGAAAAAAGAATGCTATCACACTAAGACCATCCTTGGTTTTAAGGACTAATATCAGTAAAGCACATAAGCATTATTCTGCACAAATAAGAAATTAGAAATATTTAAGTGCTTTAATTACATACATCACAAGGAGAAGATGAAAATTTTCTTTGCAGGGGAGTAAAATCCACGTTGTTTTCTGAAATTACTTAAAGTTCAAATATGATCATGCTCTAAGAAATAATCTACAAGATTTTAATGAGGAATTTGTCTAAAACTCAGTATCTCTTCATTAAAACAATCTTAACTCAGAGAATATTACATTTTGTGGGTTTCAGAGAAGTGTGAAATACATGGAGAGTACATTCTTTATGCTGTAATCCTTCTCAGAATAGGAAAAGGTATTTGATTTGTAACAACAATGGTATAGCTGCAAGAGCCATAGGTTGTAGAAACATTGTGTGGTAGAATGGATTTAGTCTGCAAATGTCAGCAGTGTGCTTCTGGTGACTTGGTCAAGAGCTGTGATTTGGCATTAAGGGAGAAGAGAAAAGAACAACCTTTAATTTATTTCATATCTATGAGTAAATTATAATTTCTTCAGTGTCTATGCTGTTTCTGAGCAAGGAAATGAGATTTTACTTTAACTTTAGTTTCATTTAATAAAAAGAGCTTTTACTTAAAAATATTAATAAACAAGCTCGCTGATCTTACCAATAATAAATAGTTCAGCATTTTACAATAATGGAAATCATCACAATAATTTACCCAATTTGAAGTCATAATACAACACTCTAGTTGTCTAAAGTTATTTTAGGTTTCTATTATTTTGCTAAAAAGTACATGAAAATTACATAATATAATATAAACATATAATATCTGGCTCATAATAGAAAAAGTTTATTATACATATATTTTAGTAGCTGGAATAAGAAGAAGGAAGCATAAGAAGGTCTTGTGCCATCTTCTATTAAAATTAAATTTACTTGCATCTTAACTCTTGATCAGAATTATCATCTCATTTATCACTCGTAAAGCTGGGAAATCAGTATTGACTGCGGTAATCGGGAAATAATTAGACAGGATTTTTCTGAGACTGCAAGCCAAGATTTTAGACCTTGTAGTTTTCAAGAGCCCATAAACAAATTTGATATTTGGAAAGTGATGAGCACTCACTCACTGTCAGTTACATTCTTCTCACATGAGAAAAAAAAAGATAAATACAATAAAAACCTTACCCTTACCTTTGGTGGCTTGAATGGATAGTCAGATGAAAATGTGATATCCAGGAAAAAAACGCCTCCTTCATATACAGAACCTGGAGGTCCAAGTATAGTAGATCTCCATTCATAAATGTTATCTCCTTTAGGACCGGCACTGTGTGAAAAAGGAGGACGGAGAAGTCAGGCATGCCTTTGAGAGAGGCATTTTCTGGATTTCTGTCTACATTCATTTTGTTTAATACATGCCACTTGCCCATCTTTAACAGCTACCTAATTTCAAAGTGTTCAGTGGGCTCAGCTTTTAAACAGGCACGAAATCTGGGCACTCACTGTCCCTTTGGAGATACAGCAGTGAAACAGGTTGACCATGAACTACTGGACTGTCACTGTGTGACACAAGTCTCAGGAACGATTTCTTGAGTACATTGTTGCTTTGAGCTTCTACATCATTCCCTTCCAACAACATCATATCCATTCACAAAAGGAGTTGTGTATCTTGATGACATTCATCTTCTCCAGGCATTAAACAGATCATATCTTCATAAAAAATGTGACTTACATGTATATTGATACAGATTTACTGCCACTTGTTTCATAGGCTAGAGTGAAATGTTACACCCTTGGGCAGGAAAACTGGGGATGGGAGAGACAGAACCAAGTAACCTGGAAATGAGCTTCTTGCAGCACTGTCAATCCAAATCACTGTTTTCATCAGGATGTAGTTGTGTTGTGCCTCCAGGCAATCAGCATTGAGACCACTAGCCAAAAATAGTTTAAGAAGTACAATGCTGAATACGTTTCTCACTAGGGGAAGGGTTATTGCATAGTTAATTATTAAAGTAAAGCTTTGAAAGAAGGGATAATGAACAAGTATTTTCTTGACTTCTGAGCCATCATACTTAATGCTATTGTCACACAGTAATCATCATCTAACCTCACCAAAAAAAAAAAAATAAATCAAAGCGCAATCTTATTTCTGTAAGCAAGTCTCAGTACAAACTACCCTAACCTTCCTCAAAAAGTCCTGAACCACTGAGATCCAAACTGACTCCTGTGGACAATGACACTGCTGAGATCAGAAAGGCATGACAGATTCATCACATCCATGCAAACAAGTCAATAACGCAAGTTCCTTTCAATTCTCCCCACCTCAGCAGCATCCCAGGCACCACCTACATCTCACAGACACATGGTGAAATGTTCCCATCCTTCTCCCTCTGTGGTCTCAAGGAACAGGAACTGAGGACTGTCATGTATGATTCCACATGAAGAAAGTGACAGGGCATGGCACCAAGCTGTAGCCTGGGAGTTTGTGTTTTCAAGCATTGCTCAATACTCAGAAGAGCCTCTCTACAAGCCCTCCAAGTATTAAGGCTCTTCCCATATCATGTCATCTCATATATTTGTCATACATATGTCTGCAGTCTATAATATGTCATGTTAGACATTCATCCTTACTATGTAGCCAAACACATGGAGACATTCATCAGAGACAAGGAATACAAGCAGTCTGCATTATGCATCTGCAATTCCTGCACCCAAAATTTAGCTATTTTTACATTCAGATCATATTTGAGAAACAACACAAAGCTCATTTTGATTATGAATTCCCTTTCAATTCATAATTTACCAACATGTTTTTTATCTTGCAGATGTTTCATGTACCAAATGTTTAAACTGTTGCAGACCTTTCATTAACAGGACAAAATAATAATGGATTTTGGCTAACATCCTATTTAAAAAATAAATAAATCTTTTATAGAGCTGTAGCTTATTTTCCTGTTGCCACAATGAAAGTAGGTAACAGCATGCTGTCCTCCAGAGTACAGCTAAGAAATTAAAACTAGAAATGGTCTCAAAATAAAGTTTGTTTCAAAAATATTTTTTCTGCCTTTCTATCTGCAATGCGTGCATAAAAGTGGAAGAAAAACAGTAGATAAATTTTAGAAAAGGGAAATCCAGAGAGAGGGAGGTCCATTTTTGATGATGTAATGAAACATTAGTACCTCCAGTCACTCCAGAAGATAATTCCATTCGTGCTCTCTAAAAGGCAATTAGTGTAAGGGCTGAAAACATTGGGGCAATAATGACAATATTTAAAACCCACACAGACCACTGAAATGTTCTAATTAATTCTTGACATTCATCAAGCTTACAGCTAATTAGTATTGCGCTTGGAAACCAAATTTCTATGAAGAAATTAAATTTCAGCATTAGATGTTCTAATGACTGTTTTATAGTTTAATGCAGAGGTTAGTGCTCTTGCCTTGTGTGTCAGGCACCTTTCTTTCATACACCTCTAGTAGCTGGATGCAATTCAATCAGATTAATGAAATAGCTGAACTAAATTAGTGACATATTTCAGCCCAATGAATCAGTCACAATTAAGTATGGCATCAGTTCAGAGCCAAACTCTCTGGCAATCACTCACCAAGTCAGAGCAAGGGCATCTATCAGCTTGCACCCAGAAGCTAAGTGCAAAAACTCTACCTATTACTATCTGCCATCCTCTTCTATGCTTCCACTGGCAATATCTAAAAGGATTGGGCTATAAGATGAGAAGGGGAATTCCCAGCCTTGTAAGAGGAAGAAAGCACTGTGTTCGAAACCCCTCCTGCTGCTGAGATTGCTGCAAGTCAAAAGCAACACAAAGGGGTAACAATAACTGCACTTAAATAAAGGAGAAAATTGTTAAATCGAACAAGTTCATTACACCTGATTGAGGTTTGTGAAATTTATATTTAACAGCTCAAGTGGTGTCTCACTTCAGTGGTGTAAAAGATAGCCCTGCTTCATTAGCAACTTGAAAATCCCCACAATTACTGCCTTACTGGTGTGAGGAGCCAAGGGAATAAAGAGCAGAGACAAGACATCACACCTGGCTTCTAACACCTGTACATGTCCAGAGGGATCATCGTCTGTGAGTCATACCCTACTTTGCCTTTTGTATACATACCAAGGTAATCTGTTTGAAAGTCAATAAACCCACACTCTAAGGCTCAGCAAAAACATACCAGACCTATTCACAGCAGTCTCAGCCTCTGCAATGATTTCCACAGGACAGTGGGGTTACAGCCACTCGGATGACTGCAGAGTAGAGCAGAATGCACAGTCCTTCCTCAGGCAACACTTCGTTTGTGTAGCAAGTGCAAGCGTGTTCCGGAGCCCTGCTGGAGTCCCGACTCTGCACCACCGCAGAGCGCAGTCTGGGTGCTGCAGAAAGCCACGAGGAGGGAACCACCACTCCCTGGTGCACATTTAACCTCTCTGCTCCCACACAGAACAGCAAAATACTTGAGCTGAAAACTGGGACTAAGGAAACTTTACTCTGTCCACAACTTTCTATTTCATTGATACATGCAGGAGAAATACTCTTCTTCTGTTGGGCACTAAAGAGGCTGTCATGGGAGATATTTCTCTAGGGGCTGTACTTGAGCTTTTTATTCCCAGAAGTTCTGCTATTCAGGCGACTCACTGTCCTATTGCAAGCATAGGCTTCAAGCATCTCGCTTTAAACCGTGAAAGTTGTGTTGAGCAACAGCCTAGGAAGCTCTTGTGCTGTCTGCCACGCTCGACAGAATACCCCAGGCAGAGCACTGCAATAGGGAGTTTCCATTATTTTCTTCCTTTTCTTTTTTTCATCACTGAAAGACCCATCTCCTTTTGACTTCTCCCATGGAATCCATACGGACATAAACTTCTCCTCTGTTCTCTCCTTTAAAACACAAAATCTTAATGGAGCAATGGATCTGACGACAACTTGAATGTTTTGGCTACACAGCATACATGTGCAGTTTGTTGCTTCCAGCCTGCTACCCTCCTAAATTACAGAACATGATGAAATCAGTGAAGGCACCACCGGTATATTCTCAATAGAAGAATCACTTGATTTTTGTTTTTTTTTTTAAATATGGGCTAAAAAAATCTCAGACAAAATAACAAAGCAAATTAACTGGAATGACAAGATATTCTTTGCAAAAGAATACTTCATACTTTTACTTCATACATAAAATCTGATTTTTAAAGATAAATCAGATAAATTGACAATAAAGTTAGCTGACTACATCTGTTTCCTAAGTAAATATTAATTCACTGAGGAGTATATACTTGATCCAGATAAGACAAATAATTTTATAACCATGCTCTACCCAAGCTAGTTCACTGAAGAGATTTAATTTACAAGTGTGACTTCAGACTGTGAATTTGAGAAGATATGAGGTTAAACTCCAGGAGCCTGTGAGGTCACACCAGGCCCTTTAAAGCTAACTCTGTTGAATTCTGGCTCTCAGGTTTCAAGAAGATAAAGAACAGCTTTTCCAGCACAGTGTTATGAGCATTCACATGGATGCAGCAGCATTCACACCAGCAAGAAGTCTGTTAAGACTCCTGACGCAGTGGTTACAGAAATCAGAATTCAGCATTTGCTACAATTCATTAAACCAAAATGCATTAAAGCTGCCCATATGGAACTAGCTGCAGGATGAGAAACTAGGACAAGAAATTTCTGCATCTACATCTACATGATGCTAGTAGCATGCTGCTTTCTGCATTTGCTAAATGTGCTTCTCCTGTCAACAGCACTCCTCTGAGACATGCGGCTCTAAATTTAGTGAGAGTGTAACTTCATAGTACTGAAGCTGTGATAATTAAGAAGAAAAAGGGTGAAGGAAAATAAAATTTAGCTAGATTTGAAGTTAACTCTGTTATGCTTTATTATGAGAAATAATTTGGCCCTGTAATAGGATACAACTGAGAGGAAAAAAAAAAGGAAGCTTCCCAAGAGTGAAGTCTGTCAGACTGTAGAACAGTGTTATGAGAAATGTCCTTGGTACCATAAAACTAACGCTACTGGTCTATATCCCAAGATGCCAATCGAGGGTGCACAGCACAGATTCATGTGGTGGAATACTTTCCTACATTCTCCATTCAAAGTCTCCAACCTTAGAGGTCTGCTACCCAAGCAGGTATGACAAAGGCAGCAGCTACCAAACCAAATGAGGCACCTGGAGTGAGACTTAGGTAAGGAAAGGACCCTCTCCATCCTGCCCAAACTTCTACCTCAAGATGAGATTCAGCAAAACTAAAACTTCTGAAGCTCTTGACAGACTGCTCAACCACAGTGACTCTGTCACAATGGTATAATAATTTTTACAGCAATGTAAGTCAAGATAGTACTTTAAGAAAGGAGTAAGATAATATTTTTTTGTTTTTCTTAATTCAACTGAAGGTACTAAGGAAAGGAAGAATGAATGTCCTTAAATATGTTCCAGAACCTTGAGCTTGAAAAACCCACTTCAAAAAGCTACACAGAGAGTTTTGCAAAGTCCACAACACAGCTTCAGAAATGTTTACAAATCCTGCTGTAAGAACAGCACTCAGCACGTCACCAGTGTGAAAGGCTTTGTTTTGGACAGCAGCTAAAGCTGCTGGATGATGTTCTGGTTCAGCACCATGCCACTAGAGGCTAACGGGGCTATAACAGATCCTACCAGCGTATATAACTGAGGCAAATACACTGATCCCATCTGCAGTGAGGCTGCCTGTTCTACCATCTAAGCTTCTGACTGTGATGAAGTCATCTCCAGTGGAAGGAGAAAGCCCCAGGCTCAGGTAGCTTCAGGTTATTTTAGAGGTGGAGACTCCTATCTACCATGTAGGGTATCTAGTGTGAATGCTGATATTTGAATCTCAGACTTCCCTGACAGTCAGGGCAGAAAGATCAGTGACTCTCTGCAGCACAAGGAGCATCTAAATACTCCTTAATACCAAGGCTCCCCATCTCCCTTTGGTGATACCTACTTTGCACTGACTGCATGGGGAGATTGGCTCCTAACTCAAGCCTCCAAAGCTCAATAATTTGGAAAATCTTCCTCACCCTCCATGCAGTGAGAAAGGTTTTTCTAGCTCTGTATTCACACAGTAACTTGTAGCATACTAGCTTTTTGTCTAGATACAGATACACACTGCCATGCTGCTGGTAGTTAAAAATAATAATAATTAAAACAAAAAATCTCACAAGGAACCAAAGGATCTCTGTCTGGTGCAAGCTACCTGAGAGTTAGTTCACTGTTACTCTCTGAAGCCTGAGGAGAGCACAAATCACTTACCAGTAGCTGTATTTTAATGTGAAGCTTAGGAATGGAAAAATGCTCAGATTATTTTCCTGCTTTGATATTTTTAACATTTGGAATAAAATTTATCCATTACCTTCTTTTCTTAATTCCCTTTTCCCAGTTGTGGAGCTGCTCTTGTACTTTTGGTTACAGAGCACAAGAAAATAAATGAACATTAATTAGAAAAACTGTGGCTTTCAGTCCTATGACCTTTAAAAACTAAGAAGCGTAGACAGCAAACTCCTTTTTTTTTTTTTCAATGCCTCATTCACAGGGCTTTCTGGCATAGTTCTCAGTGTTCATATTTATCAGCACCAGTGCCTAACCACACTCTCTGCTGACAAAATCTGTGTAGTACATCCTTTCTGCACAGAAAGCATACTGGTTTCCCTGGCAAGACCCTCAAATATATCCCTAATTTTTGGATTACAGCATTTTTCTAGGGTTGGACACACATGGGTTGTCTACAGCAATATATCCAATCCATGTTGAAAATGCTTTTTGATAAGGTACTTGCTATTATTAAGGTTTCCAGGTTATGTGGAATTTCTTACAAAGAAAAAGTTGCAGTCTATTGTGTTCTTTATATAGCTACAACCGTTGTTATGTTACCCGCCACAGGACTATTTGCTACCTCTGTTTGCTGAAAAAGGTTATTTACTGCTTCTAGCAGTTCCACGGAGGCTCTGTGTAACTGAGCATACGTGGAGTCTAGTTCACTGTACAAACCTTTGCTTTTGTCACTTCCTTAAAGTCTATCATGACTGTAAGACTGAAATTTAGAAACTGATACTTAAAAAGAGCCTATTTTTAACTCATGGATCCCCTGCTAATTCAGCTGGTTGTAAAGCAGTGCAGTACTTGTGCCTGAGGCCATGGTTCCATGCAACAGTAAATCCAACTTGAGAGCTCCTCCTACCAGATCAAAAGCAGCGTGGCTACTCAAAGCAAAGTGCTGATCCAACATAAACTAACTTGGCCAAGCCGTACATGTTCCAAAAACGTCAATGGATTAGCTTTGTAACACCAGACTTTATGCTTAATCAGGTATCATTTGTCCTCCTGTAGCCAGCATAAAGAGGGCATAAACTTCAGATGGTTCAGCTTAGAAATGTAATCACGTGTCTGTATTTGGTTCATGTCAAATTGTACCATTAGAGGAATCTAACCGAGTGCAGATCTGCTATTAATCACCCTAAAGAGAAAGATGCCAGATTGTAGTGTTTGAGATGATTAAAACCTCCAGTGCTAAACTTGCCATTAGTAGAAAAATATGCACCATTGTTACTAAAGGAACCTGAGCAACAAATCATTTGATAATTCCATGAAAGCTGTACTATGTAGGTAATCCAAGTAATGTATTTTGGAAAGTTGATAGTTTTTCCACCGCTGAAAGCCCCATTAAATTAGTTCATTGTTACAATAGCTCAACTTTACTTTCCTCTTTGTATTCCTATTAGCTCCTAGGCCCTTTCTTGCTGGCTGTTAGAAGTCTGCTTAGGTTCTCTCCATCTTCCAGAACAGCCATAGCCAATTATGGAGGCAGATTTCCTGTATTTTTTTCTTTTTTTTAAAAAAAAACTAAACCAAAAAAGAAACTAAACCTAGAACGTGATTTGCAAAATTATAACACAAATACTGACTTTAAACCAGGTAACAAAACATATCAGATTGTTTCTGTCTATAATCTTGACAGAGGAGTTGTAAATACATACTGTCCAGGCAATACATAAAATCTCTACCAAACATGAGTTGTTTTTGTAAACAGAGAAGTCAGAAGACATCACAATCACATGATGAAAGTTTGTGCTGAACATTTGGTTTACTTCAAATATCTCAAAATCTGCACAGAAGTCCCTCTCACATGCCTACACTAGAAAAAATATCCTCAGTCCGAATGAAAACATAGACCAGGACAGTCTGTAAGAGGAAACATTTCCTGCTACTTTGCCATGTGCTCATAATAACAAAGCTGTAATTTAGCATAAAATAAAAGAACAGCTCCCTGTCATCAGTGTTGAAACACCAGTAGTGCTAGTGGCAAAATATGTGCTGTCTTCTTGCTGTTGGTATAAAGCTTGATTTGTACTAAGGCCAAACCCCATTGTCAAATAAGTTTGTCTACCAGGTACACAGTTCACATTTTCCTTCCACTCAAAACTACTGATGAACTTGTATTTAGCAAACATGGCAAATTTTGCTTTTCTTCCATGACAGAAGAACCTCAACTCACTAATGCAAACAAAACTCATTTGCGGTACAAGAGAACTTTATTCTTCAATGTTATGGCCTCCATATCGATCCTAGCATTCCATACTGAAAATATCACATAGTACCTGAGAAATTGTGCAGCCTTAACTGAAGGCAGCTGCCCAGAAATACACAAAATGGAGACACTCGGATACAAGCCCAGTTGCCTAATACCATCCAGAGAACAATCTTGTGCTGTGGAGTACGACTGCAATGCAAATCTCCCAAATCCCAGGCCATCACCATACCCACTGGACTGAGATTATACTGTTAAGTAGTAATTCAGATAATTTTGTGGCATCCACATACTTAAACAACAGTCACCTCCATCATTCACTGCAAAATCTTGAGGTCAAAAAGCTTAAGTGACATTGAAAAATCCAGTTTAGGATTTCCTACCAATATTTTCAATGACACTTTTAATGCCAACAAAGAAAATCTATTATTCCCAAGATTCTTTAAGCACACACTTTGGATGGAGGAAGAAAGAACAGTTGAAACAATTAATTTCACTAGAGGATCTAATTAACTTAAAATTTTAAACCTGTAGTAAACTTAAAAAGATTTATGCCTAGGAACAGTAACTGAGCTATTTTCAACAGACTAAGCCTTTGAGTCAGCTGGAGCTGTTCAGATGAAGTCCCTAGCTATCAGTCTACGCAAAATATTTAAACATTAGGCAATTTCAGATGTCAAGAGAAGTATTTAAAAAATCTTTGCTCTGTGGATCATGCTTTGTTTTTTAAGAAATGTATTTTCAGCCAAAAGTTCAAAGGAACTCCACCTATGAACAGTGCTTTTCAAGACAGAAAGCACTTTAGTGAATTAGAGAATCACCACAGTCTAACAATTCAAGCTTAAAGGCAGACTCTGTGATTAAACTTGCGAATGGTGTTAACACTGTGGAAAATATTTATTCTAATATTATACAAGAAGCAAGTGCAAATTTAGTAAACACAATTTATTCAGTTACTTCATGAAGGACCAAGAAGCACAGAATTGCCAGGAAGTCACCTTCACTGAAAGGCATGTTTATCCACCTGTCAAGAAGATGAACACCCAATGTGCCTGGCGCTACCACAGTGGAGCCTCCTCCTCCCCAGGGATGTCCAGGCTTGGGCTTCTCCACCACTTCACAGCAATATAGCTAGAAGATTCCTTCCCCCCAACAAAAGTCAGCTTTGAGCTTTAGCAGTAAAGGTGCAACTTGCCCACACAGAGATGGAGAAAAGACAAAACCATTCAGTTGGATAGCCTGCCACCTTTAAAACACATAAACACTCTGAATAAGAAGCACCTGCTTAGAGATTTAATGATGTTTAATACATGCATATTAGTTTCATACTTTTAGTTGTTTCATACTAACTTCCTGAACATTGGACCATTGGAGGCACTGAGTATTTTCCCTCCAAAGAAGTCTGTACTGTCATCATCTTAGTTCCTGATCTGGTCTTCCTAAATTTCTATCACAGACTTTATTCAAAGTGGAATTGCATTATTACTTTTAAATACTTCCTTCCTCTTGCCTCCATCCATTTCCACATCAGACTGTACAGCATAACAAAACAGAAAATGTTGTGCCACAGCTCCCTGCGTCAGATGCCTAACTTTAATCCATAAAGGTCTGATGGAAATCTCTATAACTAGTAAAAGGCTGTATTTCTCAAAAATAAAATTGACCTTTCCCAGTTCATACACAAGGACCCTTCCCGCCTCCCACAGAACAAGAATGACTTCTCAAGTCTGTCTCCTTTCTGAACACAGCTGGGGTTACTAAGTGGCTTTTGTCACTAGCTATGGCATCTGAATTGAAAGAAGTCAGCTGTTCTGAAAAGGCATGAAGCTGGTTAGCCAAAAAACAAGAATCCTATTCAACGCAACAGTCCGATGTTCAGAAGGCCTGTCTTTAGTCCTCTTCCCACACTGGTGAACAGAATTTCCTACACTGACTATTGATTAAATGAGATTTCCACTTTTTTTCACAAGATTCATCGTCTGAAATGATCATCAGAACTCTGGCTAAGGGTTTAAATTCTGCTTAAAGCAAAGTGATGCCAAGTTTCACATTCAGTGCAAAGCATGAGTTTGCCATCATTGACAACTTTTACATAGTTAATGTATTATTTGATATTAGATTTTTTACTTTTGTACTTTTAACAGAACAATTCTGCAAATAAGCTTTTGCCAATCTGAATATATAAACCCAACTTCTGGGGTATAACATTCCAGTAGACCTGAGTACAAGGTGACTGGTGCTGTCGTATAACCAATTAAGCCCATCAAAACAAGCCTCATGCCTCTTGTTACTCCTTCCCCTCCCTTGACACCTGTAGTGGTGCTTGTGAAATCTGTGGTGCTGAGTGGGCTGAGAAGTGACCAAGGTTTGCTGTCAGGCTGCCTGGGCTCCTGGAAGTGGCAGCTGGCCACTGACCGGCATGGACAGCAACACCAGCACAAGAACAGGAAGGGGAATCTGCAACAAGGAGTAGGGCAGAAGTGCGACAGCTCAACCTGAATTGGCTTAAAATATGCTGGAACTATATTCAGCGAGTGCAATTCTGGATCAGCAGTGCCCTATTTATCAAAGTAGAGGCTCGGGATCCTCCCTCCGTCTCTTCACCATTCCACTCTGTCCATTACATATATAGAGTGGCCCAACATTGTAAGCAGTAACTGTCCTGTACCGAGCGTAAGGCAGACTTGATTTAGGTGCTAAAACATTAGCCCAAAAATGTCCATTTCACTAGTTAAATATTAATATCTTGAGAGATTCAAAACAAAAGCAGAACTGGAGACAGATGAAGTAACAGTACAGAGTAGATAGAAACTTGTAACTTGTGCATTAAAAAGCATTAAAAACCCCTGTGAATACCAGCTTTAGTTCCAGTTCAAAGGAATGGAGAAAACATCATGCATACAAACACACTGAATCAATGTCTGATATGAGTTCATTTAACAAAAAAAATCTACTACACTAAAGAAAATGTGAAAATAATAATTTCCGGGGGGGGGAAGTCTGTAAACATCTAAGTGAAACAAGTCTCAATCAGTAAAATCTGTCTATTGTAAAGCCAGCTCCAGCCCCTCTAACAACATTAATTTAATGAAGAACTCTTCCAAACAAACATTCTCTTTGGAGATAGCTGTAGTGTACAGGGAAGAAGCTGTTTGGGTTAGGCTTGGAAGTAGGGCTTTATACCCCTGCAAGACAGCTGCTACTGCTCAGGACAAGCTAAGAAACTTGGGACCTGCGCAGAGCTTTGCTGTACAGTTCGGTACCAGAGGACTAAAATACGCTGCAACTTAATTCCATCTTTTTACACAGAACTAGGACTGAAAAGAAATGTTGTTTTCTTCCACAGCCCAGATTCAAGGCAGCTGTTAGAAAAGCGGCAGTTTACTGCCTGCAGTTGGATACAGCAATTGAGACCTTGGGCAAAGCAGAAGCACATGGACAGCACCGACCTCTTCCTGGGTGCTAAATCCTCCTTCACAATAGATCAGATTGCAGCACCCGTTGCACTGCACTCAGGAATTACACACCACTACAACACAGACGCAGAACAGCTGTAATCTCAGGAAGAAAAGGCTCAGACTGTATATAGATTTTATTTGAGACTATAAGCATGATTTATCAGCGGAAATAATACACTTAAAGATTGCCATTACAAAATTCATTGGGTTATATATAAAATAAGTATAATCTCTTCCAAAATATCCTAATCTTATATATTGATACATAAATCTACTTCCTCATATTCTCAGTCAGTTATAATTTAGTGAATGCCATTAACCATACATTTGCTTATATTTGGCAATGTAGGAAAAATCATTTTCTTTCATATAACTCATCTCAATAAAGCTCTTTTTTTTCCCCCTGCAAATGCCTAATTTTAAAGTACAGTGCTGCTATAAAAATTAACTTAAGACTTGCTGCCTGCTCATTGCACTTAAGACATTCAAAGCTGAAAGGATAAACATTTTTTCTAGTAGTTAGCCTCCTGAGAGTGATTACTGATGTTTAGATGATTAAATATTTGTAACGAACCAAACCAAACCAAAAATTTTGATCTTAACAATTTTTACTGCAGGTGACTAAGACAAGATCAGTATTCTGTTTTACAGACAGAGTAATAAGCACAACAGGGCAATGACTTGCTAAAAGTGACTGTATGGGTAAGGGACAGAACAGGGTACAGAAGCAGTCTCCCAAGTCTCTGACAAGTAACCTAAGCACCTTCAGTGCTTGAAGGTTCATACGCCTGCACTTCAGAAAACAGACACATCTTTATCCCATAACCAGGGTATAAATAGGTGGCCCAGAGAGACAACTTACAAAATGAATCCAAATGGAAAGCTCTCTTGTTTAAATTTTCCTTAATGAAATTTTAAAAGTAGTGCTGGAAAATAAAAGTAGTACTAATATAATAACAACAACAATAATGATAATAATAATAATGAAAGGATCAAACTCTGTGGCCTGGCTTTGGGTCTCCTGCACCCACGCGTGTTGCTGTACCTCCCTGGAGAAGGTTACTCACCAGGTGCCCAGTTCTAGCATCGCTCCCAAGCATCACCAGCATTTTGGGACTGGGCAGAGGGAAGTAACTTCAGCTGGTCACACTCCAGCAATTCCCAGCTGCCGTGCAGTCCCCGGGGAGCACAGCAAGCTGGTGTGGGGTAGACTGGCAGATTGGCTTAAGCAGGGAAAGTCATAAACAGCTCTTTGATAGCTTGTCCCCCCTCCCCCACTGCACCAAACAAATGCCAGCAGAGGACACAATCCTGCAAAGAGAGATGCCGGGAGTTTTATTTGTAGGAGGTAGTTTTCCAAAGAGGTACCTGGAGACTCTTCAAAACTCCACTGCTAATTTGTGAATACAAAGATCTAGTTTTTCAGGGTTATGCTTCATCTCTCTCTTGCTCCCTCTCTAGTGCAAGCAGCAGCAGCTTTCACAGGGCAGGACTCCATAGGAGCTGGAAGCTTAATTACCAGATGTCTTGTAAATCTTTCCAATCTGCACAACTTCATCCAGTTTGCAATGCTTAACATCAGTTCTTTTGGAACCTTTTCATCCTCCTTTTTGTGTAACAAATTTTCAACAAGCCAGGAGTTCTTTGTTCTCTCCTAATAAAACAACCTAAAATGTTAACAGTTCAGCATGAAACTAATGAACAAAATGCACTTTTCTGGAGATCTGAACAGAAGTACAGACATTTACAGATGACTATAAAAATTTATTAATTCTGGAAAAAGTGCTTTGGGCTGTTTCTTTAAAATAACTCTAGAACTACAAAAATTAATACAAACAGCAGTTGTAAATTATGTGTTTTGCCAAACAGGGCCACTCAAATGCTATACTTATTGAGGACAACTTAAAATAAAACTCAAATGGAGTGGAAAAGAGAAGTGGACCAAGTCAAACATTTGCTGAGAATCAACTGTTCTGTCAACAAAATTTTACTCTGAATAACTGCTAGTAGCAATGCAGAGATATTCTGCAGAGCATTTAGCATTCAAGTCTACGATTTACATGAATGGAAATGACTGTAAATTGCCTCCTCTTGGGGGATGCAGTGAAAAGGATGGAGAGTGAAGAGTTAGTCGGCTGAGTATTTCTGTTCCTGCAGGGCTGCTGACAGAGGAGACTGTCAGTTCTCCCTAACCTATTTCAGTGGGATCCAAGTAACCGTATGGATTTAGTATGAAATGAATCCTCCATCTGGCAAAGTTGTGAGGGGTCTAACCACCACAGAAGGCAGCTCATAACATCTCCGTAGGTGCAGCTGACTGCAAGGCAAATACCTGATCGTACTCTGACTGTGCTATGGAAAGAAAGAGGACTCTGAACTACATAGGAAACATGACCTATGCCCAGGGCCAAAAGGAATTGGTGACATATAGCTTTTTTCTAGCTGTGTAGCAGCAATGTCCTGTTTAACTTAAAAGTAGCTTTATTTAAAACTCTCTGGCCAAAAGAAACAAAGCAAGAACTTTCACCTTGGGCAAAACACCCAGGCTGCTCTGGAAAGACTGCTGTGACTAAAACTGGAGGCAGTACTTTCACTTTTATTTTGTACAAATTCTATCCTGTGGGTGCTGCAGATCAAATGGTATAAAAATAAATAACCTCTTTCAGCACTCAGTATTAAATGTATTTAGATGCATGCATTTTTGGGTAATAAACCTAAAATACACTGTACTTCTCGGTAGTTGAAGATCATCTGATATAAACAGAATCTTTCCCCCCTATGCTACGAGCAGCATCTTTCCCCTCTCCAAAATGATATCTTAACTACATAAAATATTGTTCTCAGCAGATTATTCTCACAAAAGCATTCAGGAAACATCAAGTTTATAGGAACTGCCTCTACAGAAGGAGCAGCTATGCCCCAAAGCAAGTGGCACTTAAATCACAATCTTAATTTGAGCTGCTGTTGCAAGCAAACACAAGTATTAACTACAAAACCTCTGTTGATAGAAAGAAAAGTGGCAATTGTAGAATTAGTGGCCGAGTTCACATGTGGACAGCTATCCAGGAGGATTACAGCTACATTAAGCTCCCATTTTGGCAGGCACAGAATGACATGATCCCTCCATGTATGACCAGAGCTCCCAAGCAGAAAATCGCAGTGAGACAGGACTGGCCCCTTCCATCACATGTTATATCGCTTGTGCCTTCAGAAGAAAGGAAGCAAGAGGCTTCATTCATTCAAAAGAGTTCAAGACAACAGGGTAGAAGAGCTGCCCCCATTTACAGAAGTGCAACTGCAGTACCTGACAGACAGTGCTGCTCCTGAACTACATGAGCATGGTAACTTGAGGCCCATGTGGGTCTGACATATGGGAGCCAAAAGCGTCGTGCTAAGGCAGCAACAGTGGGTTTTTTCTCCAATCAGACTAAAACCAATAAACTGTTTAAACCATAACTGTTTAAACCATATTCTAGGAAGGGAAGTACTGCAGAATCTGGTGCTATTATCCTGCTGAGAGTCAACGCTTAAGTGATGACATCAGTAATTTCTATCTGACTTTTTCCATATGCTTTGCTTGCATTCAGTGATAATAGTCATTTTTGTCAGCTCTAAGGACTCCATCCTAAGTTTCTGTGTATTAGTGAGAAAAAAAGATTTACACTGGCTTCTTCCAGAGCACTTGGCTATCCTGAATGCCTTAAACACTTATGAATGCTTCTTTTCTTTAAATGTTAACAAATTTCAGTCATTATTACAGCAATTTTACCAGTGTAGCTTTGTGAAAAGAGAAATCTCCTGACATGCTCTGAAACGGTCAATCTACAACACTTCCACATGCCTCTCAAGGAATTCAGAGCAGGTACCTCCCTTTAAAAATCTGCCCTGGAGAGACCTCCAGCACCCAGCATGACCTCATTAAACACTGACTCATCAGAGCCATGCACAAAGCAGCAGTCCCCCTTAAAGATGAGGCACTAAACCACTGAAGGTTTAAAGGCAGTAATTAGCAATATGAAGTGAAGCTTATCATGATGATATATTCTTGATGATGCTCCTTAGCTTTCCTCTTTCCATTTTTAAAGCTTTATATATACTCTGCAGATTGGCATTTCCATGCTTCTCAGATTAAATAAGTGGATATGTCAAGCCTTCCTACAAAAAAAGAATTATATTAGTGACAAACATCAACTGCCTACACAGTCATAAACTAATCCACTCCTCTCAATTATATTGCAGTTACAAATCCTGTCCAGATCTGCAGTCTGATGGGAGGAGAACTTTGTGGGGCACAGAGAAGGGTGAACTCACTGAGCTCTGGGGAGCAGGTATCACTGGGACACACCTTTGAAAGCTGAGCATCTTTCCCAGATAGCAGGTACAGAGCAGAGCTGAGCTCTCAAATACCTAGGCCTTGAAAACCTTTAATGCTCTGGAGGTTTGTCTCCACCTTGAAAAGATCTAAAAGCCTGGTGGCAGTTCATTGTCACTCCCAACAAAGCGCTGCCTAACAAACAGGCACAGGCTGGATTTTAGTTTCTGAATGGTGTCCAGGCACAGCTCCAATCGGTGTACCATGGAGTTAAGGCACAAAGTGAAACAGGTACTGGTAAGGCTGCATTCAAAACAACGGCACATTCAACATGCCAAGCACAAATAAACTAAACATAGCTGTCTATCTGGCATCAGAAAGCACCCAATGGTAAAATAAATCCCAACTTTCCAACACTGTCTTCCCCCCACCTTTATCTACTTGCTGTTTGGTTAATTTTGACAAGTTAGGTCCACAAAACTAATCTACTACTTCTGCAGATTCTACATTTCCATCCTCCTCAGAGTTCAAATTTTCAAGCTCTTCTACACCTTCCCACTTCATTCACAGCCTTCTCAGCCTCCCTTCAGAATGCAAGGAAAGTGTATGTCTTCTGCTAAAATCTCAGCCAGCAGAAACCAACCGCAATTCTCCCAGAATGTGCTATGTTTGCTCTACCTCTCTCCCTCCATCTGGCTCAGATGAATGCCTCCCAGAGATCTTCCTCTTCCCTTGAATATGTCCCTAGTACTCATTCAAACTGTTGCTCTTCTTACAATGAAGACAAGCTTCATCTCATGAGGACAAAATTCCTTTTCCTTGACTATCTGACAGACTCAAGGAAGAAATATTAATAACAAATGATAGTTATCTGCTTCATATCTATTGAAAATATCATTAGATAGAACAGTAAGAATCTTGTACCGCCGCTGATTCCAAGACAAATGGAATTATTCACCTTAAACTCATATTCAAACTGCAGAAGTTTTGTTTGTAAAACTTTGTTTCTGGTCATGCCTGAGATAACCACATAACAACCAGAAACTACTGAAAACTAGAATATTATTTTCTTGCTGGATTTCTAGTCAAATGAATGCCATGTTCCTTTGTTCATGGTAGAATTATTTCTTCATTAGTTATTCCTCTTGTATAATAACATAGAAATAATCTTATCATATTTTTACTATAATTCTAAAGAGGATGAACAATTGCCTCTAGCTTGCATGTTAATCTCAGACAACAAAATGGATGCAAATCTGCTGTAGTTACCTCAAATACTTTGACCTGTTAATAATGCTTATACTTCTACTATCAACATATATTTCTCCTTACAAATCTTTTTTTTTTTTTTTTTAAAAATCTAGAATAGATTAAAAGAGTGAAGAGTAGAAATAGAAAAGGAAAATCACAAGGAAATATCAGAGGAGTTTGATTAAATGTTCACAAACTAGGAGATGCTAAATTTGAAGTTATACATGGTGATCTTAATTCTAAACTCTCCTACAAGTTCCTGAATTTCTCACAACTTTAGAGACACCAGTTTTTAGGAAGACAAGTATGTTGCATACATAACCTATAGAACAAATTGTATATACCCAGCTTCCTTCCAGTCCAAAATACCAGAGAACACCTATGGCTCGTATGCTGAGCCACGTTCAGCACTAACATCCCCTAAAACAACTACGAGGAAGACAGTTCCACTGCTGAAATGAACTCCATGTTATATGATTAATAACATGGATAGGAAAGAAAACGTCTTGGAGAATGGTGGCTTTGTTCTAGAAATGACATCAAACTAATGCTGGAATTATAACATAAGAATGATGCAAATATACAAGAAATAAAATATTGCAGGAGGTATTAAACGTGTATGAAAATGTAGGCAAAAATATCACCACAAATTAGCGTACCAAGCAGTAATTTAAAGGGACTGTACAGTATAGGACAGCTGCAGGTGCAATTTTAACGATACTGCAAGAAGTCTGCTAAACACAGAAAATACCTATCTATAAACATTCAGATTTGCAATTGGTTTAGACTTGGGCATTTGTAAAGTTATCCAAGCAATAATATCCAAGGAATAAAAAAAATCCCCAATGACTTCACATTAAATGGAGAGTTTGCTTCCTTGCTTGCTCTCAGTGCCCGGACCATTACATTTTACACACTTGTCAAGCACAAGACTGTTTCTCTGCCTTCTCCTTTCTTTTAGGTATGTGACATTGGAGCATAGGAGGTTCAAGTTGAATATTCGAAAAAATTTTTTTACTGTAAGGGTGGCAGAGCCCTGGAACAGGCTGCCCAGGGGGGTCGTGGAGTCTCCTTCACTGGAGACATTCAAAACCCGCCTGGACATGTTCCTATGTGANGCCTGGACAGGTTCCTATGTGATGTACTCTAGGTGGCCCTGCTCTGGCAGGGGGGGTTGGACTAGATGATCTTTTGAGGTCCCTTCCAACCCCTAGGATTCTGTGATTCTGTGATTCTGTGACACTGCTGTTGCTTTTCTGCAACTTGTAGCTAAATCACAGCTAGAGACAATAGACATCAATAGCCAAATATCCACAAGAGAGATAGAGGGCTGAATAAATTAGTCTGCAGACCTCCAAGAGCGAGAATGACTTTCATCGGTAAAGAAATCATCTGATCTTCCCTCTATCTTAACAAATAAAACCATGGTTTGATTGGGTTTTGTTTTATGGTTTTTGTTTGTTTCATTTTGTTTGGTTTTGTTTTGGGTTGTTTGGTTGGGTTTTTTTTTAATTATTAGTATTTTTAAATTGGAACACAAAACACAGAAACATTTGCTTTCTTTGGATTTAGCTTTCTCAAGACACTTTTATTTTACCTTAGCTGAGGAATCAGATTCAAAACACATCTGTATTACTGTAAAACCCCCAAAATTATCTCAGTAACAGCACGTCTAATCCTAAACAAAGTCTTCCTGATGAATAAAGACAGTTCTTCATCAGCCTGAAGCTGAATATCCCAATCTCACAGCACAGAGACACCCACAGAAAACAGATTTCTGCACAGCTACCAAATCATGACCAAATCCTTCAAGATCAATCAAGGTTCAGCAGTAGAAACAAGCAACTAGTAATAAGCAAGAGCAGCAGTAAACCTCAACCAGTGTGTGGTGCCCATAAATCATATGGATGAGTACTTAAGTCACTTTTCCCAAAACTCACCTCAGTGCCACAACATTGCTCTGCTCTGGGAATATACACCACGCCAGAGGCAGTGGGAGGCATGAGCTGGCCTTGTCCATGATGACTCCATGAGTGAAGGCTGGAAACAAGCCATCTCATGTCTGAGTGCAGCATCAATCAATCTACCTGCTTGGTTTAAATCGGGTAATGCTGAGGAGAAGTTAAAGCTATCTATATGGTGTATCTATATGTGTCCACCTCTACCAGCTGGATAGTGCCTGGGCTCTGTAACTCAAGAGGAGTCTTCAAAGTCAAAACACTACCTCCAGACTTCAACGGATGCTACAGGTGTTGTAAATACAACAAAAAAAAAACAACAAAAACAAAGCAGAAAGACCCAACTCCCAAAAACTAAATCCTCAAACTCTTTGTGGTTGGGTTTCTAAATCACACTTTCCTCAGAAACACCAAAAATAAACCCTGCCAAGGTATGGAGTAATTTGGTTATTTAATGAAGTATATCAGACTATGTCAGCAGACTCACTACATCCCAAGAAATTTTAACTAATTGAAGATACTCGCATGGATTTTAAAGAAAGAAAAGTCTGTCTGGGAAGGGGTTAATATTGTTCTCTCAGGCCTGCAGCCCTGCCCCCATATGTCCTGCACCAAAATAACAAAGTGCCCTATATCAGAACTGTTACTGGTCTTAGGTGTTAATACCTGTTGGAGGAAAGGTCACAGATGTCTTCTAGCAGAAGTACCATGCACACTGCAACAAGCGATACTAAGTCTGAAATTTGACTCCAAGTCAACATTTAGCTTCTTTTCTGCATTATGATGCAACATTAACTTTTGAAGCCTAATTATGATCATTGAAATTTCAATAAATTCACTTCACTGTTGATCAACAAACTGAAATGTGTTATCAGGAGGGATTTGTTCAGAGCCACCAAGGATACACACACTTGGCATGTCCCACTCTTCTATTCGTTTCAGCAGCGCTGCTCCAGAACAAACATACAGTTAAAAAAATTTAAATAGTCTGGAGCAGCTGGATGGAATCTTGATTCTTATTTAGGAGAGCAGCGTTCAAAAGGATGTCCAAAAATGAACCAAAAGCTGTGTTCTCAGGTCTAGACTCAGAGGGGGAATTCCCATGACTGTTGAGGAGCTGTCAGCAGTGGGTCTGTGGGAATGGGTGGAGAGGAGCATTGAGGAAGAGGACCACTTCTCCAGTGGCTGCAGAGAGTCAGACAGTTGTGCAGTTTTATTATCTGGGAAATGGTACAAATGTCATCAGAAAGAGGTCAACTAAGAGGAGCCTTAAAATGGTAAATGAGATCACTGTAATAAACAGCATTACCGTACGTTCCTAAAGAGATGGAGCTTATCTTGGCTGGAGTAATTTTAGAAAGATCCCATAGAGAACACATTACAGGAGGATTTTCTATTCTCCCCTTTCCTGAAGATTTACCAGAGACCTTGACTAGCTCTCAGCAAACCAGGGGGGATCTAATGGGAAGAGCTGGTTTCTCACAAATAGGCAGTGCCTTTGTCAGTCTGATGAGAAGGTTTAGCTCCTGAGCTGCTTATGACTTTTAGTTGCAAATCCAAGAAACGTGCAACAGGGCAGGAGAGAGGGAGGAAATGAAGACCCAAAACTCGGGATGTTCTTCTATTTAAATGCTTTCTGGATGGATGATGCCCCCAGATTTAATGGAGGAGGTCAAAAAGATTTCAGCAAGGGTACTTTAATCTGTAGCTTTTCATGGGACTTATGCAGGGTGTATTCTAGTTAGTATATTTAGTTGGTATAAGAAAGATTTTGCTGGCATTAGTTATGCACAGCACTACTAAAACAAACAAGTGCACTCAGTCCCTTTGACTGAACTCTGTTCTCAGTCTCGTCTGAGGCTTGACTTATGCCACACAAGTTAATGGAGATGCTTTCTACCAACATACCATTATATTTCAGACATGAAGAAATGCTAGTTAGAATTCACTTACTTAATTCAAAATTCATAAAAAGACAGCAACTTCTGCTTTTATCTATAAACATAAAGTAAAAGTATAAAGAATAATGTACAGCTAATGAATTAACATTAATAATTAACATTTAACAATTAACAATATTAACATTAATAATGTATATCTAATGAATGAGTATAGCTAATGAATTAATAAACAGTGTAAAAAGAGGCAATAAAACTGAAAATTAAACAGACCTCCAGTGCTTTAGAGCAAAATTGATTTATAATTTCCTCAGACTTAATATTTGTTTTATAGAACAATCTCAGAATCTCTACAAGATACAAAATTTCTTAGAATAAAATAGTCTCTTAATGTAAGTCATAAAATCTCTTCAGGTTAATTCACTGTTCTTTTCAGCAAAGGCAAACCCCACAGTTTTCTTACTTGGGCTTCTTAGTAAACATATTAAATCCAGAGATGCAGTTATAACCGCTGGCATATTGCTCTAGCAGTGCTCAAGCACACATTTCTTTACCAGTTAAACAATCTTTCCTGAAATAAACACATCTTTTCTGCTATCACAAGCTATAAACCAGTTCAAGAGCCCTGAAATGATCTTTTAATTAGTTTGAGATGCTTAAGCATCCCAGTACTGAAATGTCCCACATAAGCCTTATGAGATGGGAAGAGTATAAATCCTGCTCTCCCATTCCCTTAATGAAAATGCCTAATAAAAATGTAAACTAATTCTCTCGGTTGCCACTATCCTGTCTAGTGAATGAAATCTTCCTTTTCACCCTCATATATTTATATCACTTAAAAGCTACAAGATCTGTATGCCTCTTTGAGACTATTCATGCCATGCCACAAGCTGGCACTATTTTCTTAACTTCTCTCATTTCCTTCTCCTCCAGTCCCCCTTGTCTGAGATCAGACAGCATCCCCCACCCTGCTAGCAAATCCATTCTCTTCAAATCAATACTGTGATAGCCTCACCAAAGTCCATCCTCTGTGAACAAAGCAATCACAAAACCCTTAGCTTGCAACTTTTTCCTTGTTTAAGGTATACTTTAGTAAATTTGAATTATCTATTAGATTATAAACATTTATGTGCTTTAAAACCAAAATACATATTAAATATTCTTGAACTGTGCTTTCCTTTCTATCTCCGTAAATTCATCCTTGCCCTCCTAATTAAAACAAACACAGATGGTCCTTCTCCAACAGTAGTTACCACTGTTATTAGCTGGGTGGACACTTCTGTCTCTTGTTCTGCTTACACATGGGTCCTTGCTCAGCTCTTTCCCTGCATCCCCAGGGTCTTTCTGGGGAAGTGAGAGTTTCAGGCAGTCAACAACCTGACCATCCAGCAGCAAAAAGAAGTGGAGATTGCAACTCATTTTCTTGCCTGAGCTGGAAGCCAGACAAGAATGCCAACAGAATCTCTGGACAATTTGAAAATCTATAAAAGAAAAAATAATCCAGAAGCCTCCAGCCAAAAGTCAAGGGTTGTAAAAGAGATTCCAGAAACCCTAGGATGATGCAGAAAAACACACTGTCTGGAGAATAGGTCAGGAAGCAGCTTGAAGCATGGGCCATTCTCAAAGACAGCCAGCAATCACAGCTAACCACAGCACAGAACCACACTGCCTGCCCCAGCCTGCTTTTACCACCACCTGGCCAAAAGCAGGATCACAAGACAAGTTGCAAGGCAAAGAGGTACTACAGCAGAAGCTGCCAGAAAGAACATGTGGAAGATGAGACTGTTGGAGAGGTGGGCTGCTTTTCACCATAGAAATCTGGAAGTGAAAGCATGCTTATTTGGTCCTGATCGGCCGTTGGAATAGCTGTCAAGCCTGCTGCTGAGGAAGCATTTCCCCAGGCACACATCCTGAAAGCACACATCTTGCCAGGGACCAAACAAGAAGGCTGCAGATCTGCTCTTCCCTTCTGCAGTAGACTGCTGCTCTCGGAGCATGGTTAGCAGGTGAAAAGGGGGCCTTGGGCCCCAGCTAGCCCAAGGTACTTCTGGGGGACACAGCTGGACAAACTCGACTTTTAGGTGTGCTTTTCCACACTCTTGCTCAGTCCCCTCCTTCCTACTGCCCTGTGTTTACCAAATCACAGCTTTGGAACGGACTGGCAGGCACCCAAGCTGGTTCCTGGCTTTCCCAGGTAAACGCTTACTGCCAAGGAGATGTACAGCATCCTCCCCCTCCTTGTCTCACATCCAACAGGGTGAGAGTGTCTCCCTGGCCAGAAAGCAGGTTTCTGGGCAGAGAAGGTGCTCAGGAGTGGAGCACCCATGAACATCAAGAGAAAGCAGGAACTGAACATTACTTCTCCTTTGTGAGTTTGTACAGCAGGAACGAGACCACTTAGGACACAGCTTCCAGCTCATTTCTTTATTATAAGGTGCCTAATACATAATTAGTCAGAGGGCCTTGCCCTTCGAAGTCTCTCTTCTTTCAGCCTGTGCTCTAACCTTTTAATGGAAAACAGACAGAAGAAAGGAACTGTGTGTGTTTAGTACACGTAATATAAGCAGGTCTGGTGGCATGATGATACTTCCCAGTCCCTAGGGAGAGGCTAACAGCTGTCTTGCTGCTTCAAACCCCTGCTCCTGAGTTGATTCACACAGTGTCTGAAAAAAATAAAGCTGCATCACAGTGCCTCTGAGCTGGGGGACAGGCAGAGGGGAGCCTCTTGTGCAAGCCTCATTATGCATTCCTACACAAAAACCATCACACCAACCACTCTGTCCTCACACGAATCATGAGTGTTTCGTCCCGGCATGCTCCAGTTGAAACTTCTGGGTTTTTAGTACTGCTTTGTATTTATGCAAAAAAAACCCTAAAAACTTCACTTCAGTAAGACCATTTTCCTGGAGTGCTAGAAGATACAGGGCAAGGGAAGAACTTATCCTGAGAAATACTCTGCCCATCTTCCCTCCCTAGGCTGCTCCTGATGTCTTCTCTGCACAAATACAGGACGTGGAGGAGGGTCTCTCTCACAGGCACTGTCCATCTTGCCTTGGTTGCACTGGTCTCTGGTGTATTCATACAGCTCCTCACAGGATC
The DNA here is from genome assembly GCA_013399075.1 of Chloroceryle aenea. Classification (NCBI taxonomy): domain Eukaryota; kingdom Metazoa; phylum Chordata; class Aves; order Coraciiformes; family Cerylidae; genus Chloroceryle; species Chloroceryle aenea. Next base: position 202,004 of record VWZY01013290.1, read on the forward strand.
CAGTGACATTCTGTACTGAGCAGGCAGCCTTTGAGATGAAGTAAGGCCAGCTGGTTTTACCCTACAGTGTTCATCCCTCTGTGAACCACTGCCTTTTGGCAGTCTCTGAAGCATGTATTGTCATGGCAGCTCACCTGCACTTCATGCTCCTCATCATCCTCCCAGCAGCATGGGAAGGGGAGCTTGCTTCTGCTGACAGCACCTCAGCCCTAGTCTGTGTTTCCACATGCTGGCAGCCATACACCCCAGTTCACACGGACAGCAGACCCCAGAGGAGACAGCAAATCAACACAGCCCCGCAGGCAGCTGCCTGCACACGATTCTCTGTATGACGATCAGCTCTCTGATGCCACAGTGCCCCTCACCACAGCCCTGCCTGCACAAGGGGAGGGGTGGCACTTAACAGACCCAAAAAATGTCATCCAAGTGGTTTTGCTCTTAAACAATAGAAGAGGGATGAAAATCACCTGCCATATCATAAAAGTGTGTTTCAGGCACTGAGGGCAAGCTGAATGTTTTTTCTTGTTGCAACTAATTCAAAGCAAGCAGAGAAATTCACATGCCTGGCACTGAGGTAAGACATCAGATCCTCTTTAGATGATCTCCTGCAATGCTGACATTACACTGGGCAAAGGAAAACTTTTGCAGTAATGGCAGCCACTTGTAACACTTATCCTCAAACTTGTTTCTCACAACCACAAAAAACTACATTTGCTTCTATTTGGCATGCTCCCCACCCTCTTGGAAATGCCATAGTTAAACAGTTGTTTGTTTTGGTTTTGATTTTGCTTTTTTTTCAAAAAAAAAAAGTGACTGAAGATAAATACACAAAGTTTATTTTGAAAATGAGAACTTAATCCCTATTTCAGTGATCACACAACTGCTAGAGGAACAGCACTGCTCAGCACACAGGCCCCCACGTCTCAGCCACTGACAAGCAGACACACAGAGCACTGTAGGCTGGGATGCCACCTCCAGACACTTCCCGTTCCTGCCCAGTGCCTGAAAGGGACGGATCTTCTGGGGTGAAGCACCCTAAGGCTTATTTCCTGTCACTATGGATATGCAGATATCGCCTGTTCAGACAGGAGCTGCCAAAGAAGGGAGTGAATGAGGAGGATCTGCAGCAGCAGTTGCTAGGGGTTATAAACTGCTCTCACAACAGAAGAGGACAGCTCAGAAAGACACTCCAGATGTGACTCTATTCCAACACCCACACAGGTTACAGCCCAAAGTCCCTGCAGGGTACTTCTTCCTCCTATTTGGGTCACTCTCCATTTCTGTGCACTGCTAACAGGTTGAACAGCTGCAAATCAGGCAGGGGAAAAGGGGTTTTGAGGTCCATGACTGCTGCATCTGGCTTCCACCTGCATTTCTGGCATATGTGCAAAGTGTGTCCAGATCACACTTTCTTCACTGTAGATAGGGACCACAGGAATTGCCCACATTTTGTTGAAAATATTCTTAACTTCTACCAGGACCAAGACGCTCTGTAAAACACTGAAAGGACTAAGTGCCACTTCCCTACATAGGGTAACAGCCTGAGCTCTATTTCCTAATTACATCTGACCTGGAGGTCATCAAGACAAGCTGTCCAGTCCTCTTATTTCAACCAAGCAGAAGAACCATTAGCTGTAGCGGGTAAACTCTTCACAGCAAAACCCGTTCTTCTGAAAATGTTTAGGATTAGCACAACAGGGTCCCCTGACAAGCATGCCAAGAAAAAAAAAAAAAGTGGTATTTGAAGTGTTGAGGAGGCCTGTACAAACAGATAGCGCAAATGAACAGGAGCCCATGTTACCTTTCAACCCTCTTACTTACTGGGTAGCGCTAGGGGTTGCCCACCCTTCTCCCACATGTGAGCCCAGAGACACTCCTGCCCTGAGCATTATGCCCTTCAGCACTTACTGAAGACAAAAGAAGGTGCAGTTTACACTTACTTTTACAGCTCCATTAAAAGGTGACCTGCAAATAAAAAAAAAAATCAAGCACATTTAGTATTATGTGCTGAATGCCCCCAAATAAACAGGATTAGATGAGCATTCAGCCCTCATGTAAAAATTAGGCAAAAAATTGGCACCGAATGTGTACTTGGATTGTACCATCATGAAACAGAAGACTTCCTAACAGCAGTGTAGTGAGCAGCTCCTGACAACGGTTTAGCTTCATGTTTCCGCCGCTTGCTGCTTGCAGACAGTGTACTGCGATGGAGGTGTGGCAGATACATTATTCCTTAGAATGGCATAGTCCTCAAACCACCACAAGAGAGCTGGCAAAGGTGAGGGGACAGCAGGCAGGTCCCACTTCCCCCGCCTTCTCTCTCCTCAACATGCTCTGGCACCAGAGGCTACACTTTCCAAAGGCACCGACCTGACACTGGGCTAAAGCCCATGCAGAGCCACTGGTGGATCATACATCTTTGAAGATGAGGCTTTGAGATCTGTTAAAATATTAGCAGTGCATTGCACAGCTAGAGGTAGAGCTTTCTCCTGTGAAATACTGAATGCAATAGCTATTTCTGACTTGAGATCACCACGCTGCTTTTCTCTCTTCCTCCTGTGTTTGGCCCCACTTAACTGACTCCCCTCTCTCAGACCCAGCTCAAGGAAAGTATTGTTGCATGTGCTTAAAATCCACTGACTTCAATGGGAGATAAGCACATGCTTCTGTACTTCACTGACTGGGGTGTTTAAATGGATGTAGACCTCTCCCACCAGTGCTCTTCTGTACCTTTGTTATCGATGACACCATATAAAATGATGAAACATTAGCCCATAAGTGATTTGATTACCTCATAGCTACTCCCATTCACTCTGACTTGAAAACATATATGTGAAAGAAGATTGAGGGGTTTTCTGTCATGGTATTCTTATATCACTCCCGGGCACACAAGAGGAGTCTGTTAAGGATCATGCTGCAGTTCTCAAACAACCCTGTTCTCCCCACAGTTCTTATTTGCCATTTTTCTGAAGTGAAGCTTCACAAACACAGTGGTGTTTAGAAAGTTGTTCAAATAAGGTCTAGCACCTAGTTTCAAATCTCTTAAGTGAAGTGTAGCTTTGCTGACCTGCTGTCATCAAAATACATTCTAGTACATGCTTACTCTTTGCTAGTTTCTTTAATGTAGCTTTTTTATTTCTCATTATTTTGTGAAACCTGATACTTTTTTATTGGTGTCCCAGCTGTTCACGTAAATCAGCAATGTTATCCTACAGCTAAAACTCTACTATAAAAACTTCACGAATACTGTTCGGTAAATACAAGTGTTAAGAGGAACCAGAGGTGTGCACACTCTTTACATCCAAATGTACAATTTCAGGAGGATTGATTGACATCAGCAAGAACCATTATTTACACTAAGAAGCTAAACAAGCAAGTTACATCAATTCCCGCCAACAGTAATCTTCAGTTTTTCACAGTTTGATAAAGACATCTGCAATGGTTTAAGAAAGGATTTTAAAGTAACAGTAATTTTAAGCAGGAGATCTTTTAAATTAAAAGTGCTAGTGAACAAAGAAAAGGCAGTAGGTTATGCCAAATCCACACTTACATTTTAGAAGAGCCAGATGATGGTGTTGAATTGAAAGCACTGGACAAAAGCTGCTTGGGTTCATTATTACTCCTTACCATCCTCCCTGAATAAACCCATCTATTTGATGTCTTTCTGCTTTCAGCTAAATACACTGCTGACATGGAATGGAGGTTTCCTCTTGTCTTGCCTGGGAAAAAGCACGCCAGAGAAGAGCGTGCAGGCATTGTCTTGCTCCACGTGCAAGCATGGTGGTGTCATGCCAGTGCTGCAGCCAGGAGCATGACTGACCAACAGCAAATATGGAAAACCAACCAGAAAACAAAAAAAAAAAAGGCAAAAAAAAAGCACAGTGTCTAAAACACAAAATAAGCAAACCCACAAACAACTGATTTCACATTGCCTGTAATAACAGTGGACATCATACATTAGAAAAAGATGCCATCCCTTGAGCTTTCCATCAAGTAACACTGGCATGGCTTTTTGATGTTGTGTGTCTGATCTAGCATCCTCCAAGCAGTCCTTCTGCTAGTATTTCAGCATATGATTAAAAGAGGCTAATTGTATATAGAGAGAACCCTACATGAAACAGCAGCATGAGGTCTGGCTGAGCCTCAGCTCCTCATCAAGTGACTTCAATAAGTTTTCTAGCAAGCCAAGGAAGACAGCAGAACCACAGCAGAAACTAGAGCAAACTGCTTGCCTAAGAGCTATACATACAGAAGTAACACTTAAACGAAATGCCCTCTCTTTAACAATTAGAAGCATGATTCAAAAGGAAAACAAAAAAAAAAGAAACTAAGACATACACAGAGAAAGATTACATATGTTTTAATTACTCTATTGATTTCCATGAATTTCAGCTATTTTCAAACTAACACTCAACTTGTTAGACAACTAGGCAACGCCATCTAGTGATGCTAGTTGAAAAAAAGCATGTTCCATCCATTTAAAAAGGATGAAAAAATTCTTGTTAGTGGAAGTACAGTTTCAAGAGGTGCAAATTTTCAGTAACTACGAGCATTTTCAACCTACAGCATTAATTTAGCAAAAAGGCCTTAACTATTTCATTTACCCTGAAGTAATTTACAGAACTGACAACACAGAAAGTGAGTTGAGTTAATCACGTCAGATTTAAACATGTACACCATGTAGTCTTCAAATGATACAGGGATATAGCCCATTAAGTTACCTACTAGCTTGGGGAATAGCTACAGATAGTATTTGTATGATAGAACACAGATTTCTGTTGGTGTGTATAAAATACTTGCCTGAAAAATTTTAGCCCAGTCTTCCTGTCTCCAGGGGAAAAAAAACAATCCATACAGGTTTAAGCTCTCTTCTATAAGAGGTGGAACCACTCAGTCGGGCATCTGCTAGTTGTAATTAGCCCCTGGTGGAAATTGCCAGCAGATGCAACTAGAAGTTTAAATCAATTGGCTCTGCTTCCTCCTTACAAGAAAATTGGTATTTCAGGGCTGCATTCCAGCATGATGGATCTAAGAAACCAAAGCCAATTTGACAAAAAAGGGAAGTGTCCCTTTTCATGGCCTGCTTTAACCCTGAACATGTTGCATGTTCCTGGAGAGAATGTCCCATTTTTCCTTTCATTTTGAATCCACAAATATAGTATACAACAAAATTCCACAAACAAACAAACAAAAATATATATATATAAAAAAAAAAGCAGCCAGTGTTCAGATCCAATTATTTCCACTTCATGGTGCTGAAGATGGAAAAGGGAGGAGCAAGGAGTAAAAAGTCAGAAACTGAAAATAAAGGCAGCATGTAAAACAAGAGGTAGCAGAGCCTGGTATGTGGAAGGCCAAGAAAAACCCTCAAGCACCAGTATGGCACCTGGTTCACACTCACCCCAAATGCCATGGGCTCATGACAGTTGTTTGGGCTGAACCATAGTGCACCTTTCAATAGTACTGCAGCAACTGTGGCACAGGTACCTGCTCTCACCCTGCTCTGCTGCACATCCTGCTGTTCCCCAGTTTTCTGTGTTTCATCAGCATTTCATTATTTCAATATTCAGGGCTTCATCAGCCTATAGTGGTGTGTGGGTTGTGAACACTTTTGAGCTGTCCTGGTCTTGTCCTCCTTCATATAAACTTTGTCAGCATGTTGTGCTCATGTTAGTGTTCAGCCATGATGATTAAGTGGCATCATTGTTTTGCCAGTGGTGGGCTTTGTGTAACTGTTGCTGAGATTTAACTTCCTTGTAGCTAACTCCCGGGGCTACCTGAAGATGTAAAATGGTGAGGAAACACTTCCCCAAGGACACGATTAATCTGCAGTGAACATGTCTAATATGTAAGCATTCATTTTCAGTGAGATGGTATCTATTACTGGGTGTTGTAACTACATTTCAGAAATAACAACTTCTTAACAAATAATGTAAACATCTACATCAGGGGCTGCCTAAAGTCTCCATGGCAATGGCAACACATAGACAGCAAGGATTTCTGTCAGGCTACCTTTCAGCACCCACTTTATCTCTATACTACAAAACTAAGCCAATGATGTCTTCAAAGTCACCAGAAAATAACATGATTTGAGGTATATATGAAACTCACATGCAAAATATACTAAATACACTTACATACTTATATACTAAATAGCACTTACATAAAAGCTTAGTGGAACAGGGAAGAGTTTAGTCAAGCAGAAACTCAAGCATGGCCTTTTTTTGACACTAGATAGACTGGTCACGCTGTTAAAGTACTGGAATTATGTAGATTCTGCTACAACAAAGAGGTCTTAGTGACTATTTTGATGCGATTCCTGAAAAGACACGCAGTGACAGCACAGCAGAACTGCCACAACCACTCACACTCCAGCTGTCCCATATATGAACAACTCTCCTAAACATTTTTAATAGTCACTCTGCAACCCTACTGAAACAGGCCAGCCTTCTGAAAAAGGTGTATGTGGGGGTTATTTACCAGAAATTTTCCAGCAGATTAACCAGAAAAAACATGCATGCACATGCTTGAGTATATTACTCACACACAATATTACACTTTTCAGAAAGCAGATTTACGAGCACTCAAGCAATCTTACTTCCTTTTAAGAAAACCCATTTTAATATCAGATCTCTTCCAGCATGCTAGACGGCTTCAGCTAGATGGGATCCTTTCCTCTTAATTAAGAAGAAAAAATTCTGTAGATCTAGTCCTGCCTATAGGCTATCTTTTTCTTTCCCTTCTAAAAAGCCAACACTTACTGCTTAATTATAAATATGGAATTTTGCACAAAAATGAGATCTTTCTTAAGCTCTCCTCTGCTCTGTGTTCCTCTGACCTAAAATTTCAAAGCTGTTTCCCAAGACTTTTATCTCATCTTTCCTGTTAAACAATTATTCTTATTAAACAAGCAACAGAACAAATCCTGATTTTGTCTTTAAGCAGTGGAAAAGCAAAGTTTCTGCCAAACAATCTACATAGCCAAGAATGTCAGCTAATGTACATTCATTGCTTTTGAGGCTAAAACAGTTTGCACCAGATAGGAATCTCAACAAGGAACTGAAACTCTCCAACACAAAATGCTGTTCAGAAAGTGAGCAAGAGATTAATAGCTGTACAAAGAGAAGCAGGGAAAACTGGATTCATACTTAGTCCAAGGATTCCCTGCATACTTAAGCACTGTGGAGTGCTTAGCCCTCAAACTTCCTGGTTTTACACCATGTGGCTCCATCCTCCAGGCAGTGTGGGGCTGTAGGACACAAATCAGTAGTTCAGGTCTGCCACATGAGTCGGTCAGTCTTTCCTGATGGAAAGCTGGCAGCTGCCAAAACAAATGTGCCGTGTACCGCACCTGCATCACTCTCGGACTTGCTAAGACACCACTAACTCAAAGTGTAACATCATCTTCACCCAAAGTATCTGTCTGAGAAGAAATACAGCCCATAGGCTTTGTTAGTCCTGTTGAGATCTCAGCTCAGCTTCTGTGTGCTTGCTGTTTTCTAGAGGGCAAAACAAAGAGAATACTTGTCTTTAAAAATGCCTTGGAAACTACAAATGAAAAATTACATGAAAAGTGTACACCTTTAATTACATCTCTCAAGGGGACAAGATAGCATTTTTGTGTCCCCATCTTGTCGTCTTTCTGCCCTGGAAATCCATGAGATGATCATAGGTACAAATGTTTGTATTTGTAGGGGAAAAAATGACCTACATTACATCCTCAGCAGATCATGTACACAACAGGATGTAAAGTCTCACAGAATCAGTTTACATTTGAAACATTTTCAAAATATTGTTTTAGCTGGGTATAATAGACCACCATAAGATGTGACACACAGCAAACACAGGGCTGCAATTAAACAGCTGGCAAACAGCCAGGAAGAGATAAAGGCTCAGGCTGTCACTTGCTAGACAATATATATAGCTATTTTGGCAGCCAAAACCAAATGTGATAATTGAGCCATGACACATTAAAAAGGAACACAATTTCCAAGGAATGAGTTCCTGAGCACTAAACAGGGAGCATCTATAGTGTGCTTACAGCGAACCAAGATTTAGGAGCAATAATGAGATCATACTGATTACAATTCAGTGGTACAAAGTCAACCTGGTTTAATGTAGTGCACCACTGTAAGCAGTTAGATACAGACAGAAAAAAAAATACGCATCTGAAGACAACAAAGGCTGTCAGTATAAGAAACACCGGAAATCTTAGGAGTGTGTGGCACTGTCTTGAATTGCTTCTCTGTGTATTTTTCATATTAATAAGGATTTTATACAGTAGCATTCTTAGCTCCAGAAATTACAGTGCACTCAGTTTGACTTCCAACCCTGGGAAAAGCCTCAATCTATATAATTCAGTTTTTAAATAAAAATGTATAGTAATACATGAACAGTAAATAACTCTTCAGAATCCCACTTTTTGCTCTAGACAAAAAATGACTGTTATGTTGAAGACATCAAGAACTTTAACACTGACAACAGCTGTTTGGAAGACAAAGTCCAGGAGCTTTTCCAGTCTTTTACTACACATTTTATTAAATAACCTAAGGACGCAACAAATGACCAAATGAAGACGTGGTTTTAAGTTAACACCCAACAGCTATATAAAGCCTCCTATAAGTGCACTCCATCAAATTACCATGCTGACATCAATTGCCTTTCCATCTCAAGGAAGGGACTTGAAAGCCTATACATTGTCATCCCCCAGTCCATTCATTCACTGACCTCCCACAAAGTGTAGGTACTACATGATCTAAAATTATGCTTATATAAGAGAAGCTAAATTTAGGCTCTATAATAGGAAAATCCCTATGAAGAGTTTACTTCCTAATCTTATTCTAAACTTAACCACATTAAAGATGTATTCAAATAAATTGCACATGTACCTTCCCTAACCAAAAGTTGCAGTGTATCAAGAAAGCTTAAAAAATTATAAGAATCCCCATTGAGGCTCGCTAGCACCAGTCCTATCAAGGAGACAGTTGCACACATCTTCATAATGTCAGTACTGATGAACCAGAACTGAGCCCAGTGACACCAGCTCTTATGGAAGTGATCTACTGCACTAAGCACCAAAGAAAACAGGGAAAACACAGATATATTATAAAGGGGTTCTTTCAGTTTAACCTAATTTCTTATGTCACATAAAAATATCAAGGTGCTCTAAAACATGATTTCCCCAAAACACTTTACCCACCTCAAACTCAAACACCCAACACGCTTCCTATCTAACAACCAGAGCAAACTGGCATTGCCACGCTGGGCCAAAATAAAGAATTGGCATCAATACTTGACTTCATACTAAAAAAAAGTACAAGAAGCTGTAATAATTACAATAATCCACTTTTAAAGAATTATCTTTAATGGTTGTAATAGTAACTTCATTAAGTGTCAGTAAAGGAAATGAAAAAGCTTAAAGATGAGGTCAGAACATGGACTTCTGGCTGCTTCCTCAGGAGGTGCATCAAATATGTTAGTTATATCTTTCTGAGGAACAGTGGACTCCTGAGGGCTGCTATTATGCAGCCCCAAAAAAGAAAAATGAAATGACGATACTAATTTTTCTGACCCCTGAATTAAAAGCAGCATAAGGGGACAATTGCAAGAATAAATCAGTTGCTCTTAATCTGAAAATTTCATACTATTGCATGTATAAATGGCATAATATAGTAGAGAAATATATTATAAGCATGGGCTTTTTCCCCCCACCCCCAAATACTGCAGCAGACACACAGGCATACTCTTCCATAGGTTCTACCAAGTGATGTTTAGTGGCAGCTGAAACAGGGCCAATTCACATTCCCTTCAGAAAAGCATTTAAACACACACAAGTTTTCCAGAAAAAAAGAAAGGTATGCTTTTTTTTGATGTTGAGCCAGAAAACAAAAAGCAGTAATTAAAAAGATAGAAACAATAGAGGAATGAAGAACAGTAAGTCTTAGTTAACTGACATAGATTATACACTTGCCCTTCACCCAAACAGCTTATGAAATCTTAGTAAAAAATGAATTTTTTACATGGATTTTGTATTCTGGCCTGACTGTTAGCAGCCAGCTATGGAAAGAGCTCTCATGGAATTAAATGTCATCCAAAAAGTAAATTTTCATACAGATTAAGGGAAAATATGATGGAAAACTGTTTCAGGACAAGAAAAAAAGAAGCAGAAGTAAGTAGCTTTGCAGTATGAGAACATTTGAGGACCATGAATAAAACTATGCCAGGCAGAAAAGGAAAGACTAACACAGATGAAGAGGCATACTACAATTAAGTATTTACACCTACCAGGGAATCGGGAAGTGTTTCTTGTTATGACTATGTTAACTCCATTCAACCTTTGGCCACTACTAATCTGTTGTAATTGCAAAAGAAACTTTGTCTGAAAATACAAGGAATTATAGGTAAAAGTTTTTAATCTCCTGCTGCATAGAGTAGTAGCTGTAGAAAGGTGTGTCCCAGTATAATGCAGAGCACTAATCCCCCCACAAAGTAGAATACCCTGGAGTAGATAATAACATTCTCTGCACAGTAAATCCTCTCTTATTTATACTCTGGCACCATTTCCTTATGTTTACATTTATTCAATAAGCCAAAAAATTACTCAAGACTTATTTTTTCTTTATATTTCATGTTTAGAAGAACAGCAAAGCTCTGAGCACCTGGACCATAATTAAATCTATAATTCATCCAGCAGCATGAAGGCTAATACACAAATAAATTAACTCCACCTGCCAGAAGAGTTAATAATACCAGGAACAACTTATTGCAGATACCAAAAAGGAGAACAGAAAGGTTTTACAGTAAAGCTTCTATCTTTCAAACTTAACTTAGGAAGAACTTTTTTCCCAAAATTCCTATTCCAGTGGCAATCCTAAAACTAAATCCAACACTAAAATTTGAGAGGCTAGAAAAAAAGTAAATCAGAGAAACTACTGCCAGACCGAGAGGCACAGTACCTGTTAGTGCAGTCACTTTGAGCTACACTACAAGCAGAGCAGAGCAGAGTGACACAATTAGCACACTGGGCCATCATTGCTCATAGGTGGTAGAAAGAGGTGCCCTTGGCTGGCACCATGCTTCTGGCTCTGCAGCAGAGCCGGGATGCCCCTGAAACATGTTTGCTCCTCAAGGAGATTTCAGCCTCTTGGGACCACACTCAGCTAGAGCAATTTCGAACCGCACCCAAGATACTGCAGTTTATATAGCCACCCTAGGACAGAGGAGCAGAGGTGTGTTTCTCTGTCCTGTTCTGCATACTGACCAGATAAATGCCAGGGTCTGGCTTGCACCTAGCTTGGAGACTGTAGCTGTACACTCCAGCAGTGCCAAGATGACTCACGGTGCTTTTCACTCTGCCAGCTGACTTTGTACCAAACAGAGATGTTGCGTATGGAAAGCACAAGCGGTCACAGCACAGCATTTCACAGGCACTGCTCATCGAGCATTTATTGCTAATGACATCTACTGCAAAACTAACCAGAACTGACCCCTCAGTTTTCATGATCAGCACCCAAATTCACAAAAAGATCAACAGAATTACTTTCAGAAATGCCATTCGGTGCACTGCATGGGCTGCTCACTGCACAGTTAGTGTTACCTTTCTTTTCTCCTTCAGAAGTCAGCATCTCTGTAAAAGTTAAGAAACCTGGAACACTTCTGGGTATAAATGTATTTGGACCAATGACTGGGGCAATATGGTCTCTTGTAACTACCTGTTTTTCTTCATCTACTTTCAAAAAGCAGAAAGCCATAGTGATATTTCTGTTGGTGCACCATTTTGCAGTCAGCACTCTTATCTTCCCACCTCCTGAAACTAGCTGCTGTCACATCAGTGGGTGTGTGCCATCTTTACTGGAAAGTTGTTCAGCCTGGACAGTAGATTTTAGAGGGGAAGCATCCAGCTTATCACAGGTGTAGGAAGAGGTATGCACACTGTCACTCCTGCCTCCTTACCCCCACGCTTAAAAACAAAAAGTGTGCAAGCACAACTGAGACTGACAATCCAGACAGGCGATTTTATTTACATGTACTCTTCAAAGGTCAGAATCTGAACACTGAAGAAAAGAAAAATTAGGTATACCAAATTTGGCATTTGTCAGAAAATAAGCAGAGTTACCAAAACCACTCTCACAGTCCTGCCTGAGTAGGCAGTAGCCATTTACAGCACAAGTATCAAGTACAGCATGCTCCTCAGCTGACAACAGAGCAGCAGAGACAATGAAAATGGCCTAAACAGTATCCAGAAGGATGAGGAGTCACATTGATTCACTGAATGCCAACCACCTGTACTTAAGCAGCCTGCAGAAGGTACAGGTACCCCTTAGAGGGGAATGAGCTGCCAGCATGCAGCCCTACCAGCCTCCTGGGACTCCAGGCTATTTCAGTTGGCAGCGCTGTACTGGGGAGCTCAACAATGTGATGTGCCCATAGCCATCCAAACCAAGCATCCAACAAATCCAGAAAGCAGGGTCCCATAGTTCAAAGTTTTATTTCTCCAGTGTTACATACAGGCTAGGTATCTGCAAGGGCAGATTAATTTTGTATTATGATTTCTAGGCTAGCAAAGCTTTGCATGCCTCAGACTACAGAACTACTCCCCTTGCTTAAATGACATAAGGACTCAGGGAATTCAAAATTTTCTAATAAAATCTCAGTGTGAGAGTTTAAATGTCTGCACATAACTGTTTCACTAGTGATCAAGTAACAGAAGCAGACAGCAAACACGGCTGATCTGTTCCACAACCCCCTTGTCTAACTCAATCCATGCGCTTTGACTTTTCTCATCAAGAGCCAATCCAGATACAAGCATACAAGGTACAAAATTAACCTCATTCCATGCAAAGCAGAAGGTGCCACTGTGCAGATTTAACAACAGAAAATTATTTTGCATCAGCTTCTCCAGCATTTGAATCAGCCTGGAGCAGAGTGACAGACCTGTTGACTAGAGATCAGTATGTGGCTGGTGCAGGGTACAGCACCAAAGCACCCACCACCTGAAACAAAGCACTGAGCCAGAAAAACTCCACAACTTCAGAAAGAGATAGAAACTTCTAGGAGAATTTGAAAACACTTGGTAACTGCATTGACAAGCCAGCAGTAATATGATTTCTCACTGGTTGTGTCTGAGGGGATAGAATGCTAAAGGTGAAGATTAGCTAAAGCAGAAGGAACCCTTTCCATCTCTGCAGCCAACAACTGCATAATGGAAAGTGCCTAAAACAGCAGTCCTTTTAACTTTAAAAAAAAACCAACCAAACAAACAAACAAAACCAACACCACAAATCTTTGGGACTTTGAGTGTTTTCCCCTCAACACTTTAATATATTTTTAAGGAATCTACTACTGAAAACAGCTTTATGTATTTGGTAACCACAGCTTCAGTGTTATAAACTCATGGTTCCACAGAAAAAGCTCATTACATCTCACAGGTGCTTCTATACCTCAGCATCAACTTGCAGAACACTCCTCTCCTTTTCCCTTCCAGTAAAAAACTACAGAGAACAATAGGGATCACCAGAGCACAATGACAGGCCTAATTCAGTTTATTAGACCTTCAGCAAGTAATTATTTCTAGCTACAGTTAGACATTGTATGTAAAACATAGAAAAATGATGCAAAAGACAAGCTCAATTCACAGGAAGTAACAGTTCCCTGTTCCTTCTGCCCAGATCATAATTATTGAAGTCTGAGGGCATACTCTTACCGAGTTTGCTTTCTGTACAGAAAGAAAATAAAGTGATAACAAAACATTTATCTGATCAGTACAGCACACATCTGTATTTCTTCCATCCCTGACCCCACCTGCACTAATTTCTAGAAAGGCACAATTGTCATTGTATGGGAACTTTGCCCAGAACAGCCGTTATCTGTAGGAGAACCACACTGTGCTCAGCCTACAACAGTTGTTTTAGTATTGACAGCTACTACTGTTAGCTTGCCTTTTAACTGATAAGAATTTTTTTTTGTTTCTTCTATTCCTAAAACCAAAAAAAAATAACCAGACTTAACAAAAAACAAAGACTTAAAATAATGCCAGTCTGCAGTCTTACCATGACAAATAAATAGCCAACAAAACCACTTGAATTCAAAATGCTTTCACGCTATTTGTTATCACAGAATCTAGAAAGTAATTGATTTTTCCATGTATTGATCTGATTACCTGGCCATGTAAGGTTTGGTACTGTATACTATCAAACAAATCACTGTGGTCTAACTGCTCTGTTTTGGTGATGTCCCTTTTACTTCAGTGATTTGTTTGTTTGTTTGTTTTTTTAAAGTTATTGTGAGTTTGCTCTGGTATAAGAGAGAATGAGCAAGACAAGCAAACACTTTTGCAGCCACAGACTATGCTTCAAATCCTTTATCATGTGAAAATCACCATATCAGATTTGATTACTGTTTAGTCACACTTGTAGAATTTTAGGCTGTATAGTATTTCTGTCTTTTGCATAAGAAGCTTCTTCAATCACTCAGGCTATGCTTAGTATGCAGTAGGTTGTGCTGTGTAACTTAGATCACTTAAATTTGCTTCCAGGGGAATACAGTGTTTGTTACAGCAGTCATTACAAGTTGATTTTAGTCTCTTAAGGCCTCTTTGCTTTTGCTTTATATACTAGAAATTAAACCAAATCTCAATTTTTTCCCCACATGATTTTGAAGTCCAAAACTCAGAAACACAAAACCAGCCTTTGGCATAATGGGCTTGGTTACTAGGACCCTTAAGGCGTCTGTAGAGGGAGGGGGTCTCTAAATCTGTAATGTCCCATTACAGCTTTAATGTCCTGTGACAGCTTCTTCCATCCATATTCATGCAATAGATACAGATTTGCCCTAGGTGTCTGTGAAAAGGTTAGGATAAGCACCAATGTACATTGGTAACACAGAGCTCAATGTCAACTAACTATTCCTGCACCAGTTCACTTGTCCAGTGGATCCTCCAGGCTGGATGAGAGCTCTGATATTGAGAGACCAAAGGGAAGGACAAAAGCTAGTTAAAGTACGAGCACACCCGAGGCAGTGCCTGCACCCTAGACAAGTCCTTTGTTTGTTAGAAAAGGTGCGCGCGCGCGCGCGCGTGTGTGTGTGTGTGTGTAGGAATCTGTCTGCCCCTTATGTCTTACAATAGCTGCGGCTTCCCAGGAAGAATCCCCATCAGCTCACCGTATATCCTACTGCACAGCTACTGATCTGTTGTAACATTTTTATTTTATTTTCCTCCACAAGCTCACTCTGCTCAAAGCATTTACAGTCTAAATGTTCTACTTCAATTGCAAACAAAATTAGCTTTCTGCCGCTAACCTTCCTCTACAGAAAGGAAAACACTAGTGTTTCTCTTTGCTGTTTGTTTTCCATTTGTCCCATGGAATCTGACCTGCTGCTGCACTACTGATTTACTCTGTCTTCACTGTTTTGGCGGCTTACATGTCTAGGCTTCAGAGTGAAATGATAACATGAGTTCAAACCTAAACCACCTCACTGCAGCTCAAGCTCAATGAACTGACCTGGCATGACTGAGAACCCCTGGCTTTTTACAGCACCCTGGACTGCTAATCCGGTCCTGGGGTGGCTTAAATGCTGGGCATAGCTACCTTTGCTCAAGCTATGCTAATCGAGCATCTGCAAGTCAGGCCGGCTTTGCACTGGATGTGTATCTTAATTTGCTTACTGATTTCCAGCCCTGCCAGTGAAGCTACATGAAGGGTTTCTGGCAAAGGAGAAACCCACCTCAAAGACAATCACGTTGTGAATCCTTGAGGCTGGCCTTTAGCTTTGCTGTCTGCTCTTTGCCTTCGTTGGCTGCCTTCCCAGCGCCTGCACCCTTTTGCATGCCTCGGAGAGGAACTACTGAAGTTTATAGCAGCATTAACTCATCAGCTGGAAAGCAGCCAGGCTGCTTACATTTTCACTACAATCTTCTGAGCCCTGACTCCAGAGGGTGCGTAGAGATAGGATCCATAGGCAGAGGCAGTGTTTTGTGATGTGCTTGGATCCATTTGGGGTGTTGTGCATAGATGCATTAGGGCTTGCATATCTACTGCAAAACTGTGCATGGAAAAATTGTCCCTTGATTTTATTTATCTCAGTGGTTGAGGTACTTATGTGCCTATGGAACAAAAGCACCAAATCCAAGCACTGAGCACATGAACCAAAATTCATGTGCCATGTACCAAAATTCAGGATCTACTGTACAACCAGTGCTATTAGTTTCTCACGAAGGTGATACACCTCTGGAGAGCTGATGACATCTGCCTAGCTTATTTCTAGTTAGGAGAACTTGACAACAATGTGAAAGGAAAGTAGGTTTGGATCCAAAATGAAAACAAAGCCAAAATGGGGGGGATTGGTACAAAAGTCAACAGAAATTTCCTTTTTTTTATTGACAACAGGACAAAACCTGTACATTTCCAGTGACTTCTTAAATAATTGCTGTTACTGGTTTTGCTTGAAAACATAGAACCTGTGTATTTTCCAGGATAATTATACTGCAAAACACTGATTACAGTACAGTTTTTAATTGAGGGGAAATCTCTTCCTGATGAACTTTCCTTTCACATTGTCATTTAAATCTGATATCACAGACAGCTTGGTCAAACCCATCTTCAATAGGTAACTTACTCCATTTCCTGCTTAAAGGTAGAATCATCTGTATTTAAACTGCTCCTGACAGTCATTTGTCTACACTTCATTCTTAAAAACCTCTGGTGATGCAGATCCACCACCTCCTCACACATACTGTCTTTATAGCCAGGTACTCCTTATGTCTTAAGTCGGGTCTTTTTTTACACACATCCCCCTATTGTGACTGCTGCTTTATTTATTTCTCTTGCTGGGGCCTTGTATTGTTAGATTCCTGAAAAGCACATGATCCTCACCTTTTCTGAAGAATGCTCCTCATACAGTCTTTTTTTTTTTTTCTCGTGGATTTGTTCATCTGATTATGCCTACTCAAGTGCTGTGTCTTGCAGTTCTCATTATTAAATTACATGCTATTTTTAAGGTCACTTCCTATATTTGCCCACATCACTTTGCATTCTGCTCCTGTCCTCCAGTGTGCCTACTCCTCCCTGCTGTTACCTGCAAATGCAGTATTTATATGCTCTAGTCCAGCATCCATGTCAATAATGATAACATCAACTGCTAATGGCTGCAGGATGGTCCTCTACAGGACCTATCTACAAAGTCTTCCAACCTGGAAGTGACTGACTAGTAATTACAGGTCACTGTGGTGTTTCATCAAGGCAATTTCTCCCCTAATTTGTTTCTGAAAGTGATGCTTACAACAGCAGATTTAACATTGTCAACTGAATTTGTATTTGAGTTCCTAAAAGATCTGGCCAGTCTGTTTTACAGTAAGTGCTGCAAAATTAACAACTATTTCAGCCACAGTTCTGAACTAGATAACAGTACAGTGCACTCTCTGCACAGGGAAAATTAATCCAAATTAATGCAAGCAGGCTAGGACTCGTTTATCACTAGCAGCTACTGGTTTGGAGTAAGGCATCAATTTAAAGTTACAGCATAGCTCCTGGCTAGCTCAGTGATGGTGTGCATGCTGCTGTCCTAGATGGCAGCTGGATATCCTTGCTCCCGCCTACTTAGCTCTGAACTCCCAAAACACACCAAAGGTATTTTTCACGACGTCTGTATTACCTGTTTCAAAATGTCCCACATCTATGCAAAACCTAGTTGCACCAGCTCCAGGAAACCTCCACACATCAGTTTTACATGAAGCAGTCGACTCGTTTTAAAGAAAGCATTTAATGTAGTTTAGCTGACTCTCTTATATTTGCACTTTGTTAATTCGAATTAAAAGTAGGTGTCCGACGGTCATAAAAGTGAAGATAAAATCAAACTGATACACACAGACAAATCAGTCTGATGAGGAAGCATCCAGTGTGCTAGGGCCTTGTCATACACACTGTTTATCATAAGCTAAATAAGACAGGCTGGCAGTGGTGAGCAATGCACAGTCTGAGCGTAAAAAGAAATACACATATATATATATATATCTCCATGGCATATTTTATTTAATCAGCTTTATCACAGACCCCGAAGGGCCTTTGCACAGTTATAGAATCATAGAATAGATTGGGTTGGAAAAGACCTCCAAGATCATCGAGTGCAACCCCTGATCCAACTCCAATTACTATATCATGGCACTAAGGGCCATGTCCAATCTCTTTTTAAAAACCTCCAGGGATGGTGAATCCACCACCTCTCTGGGCAGGCCGTTCCAATGCCTGATTACCCTCTCTGTAAAGAATTTCTTCCTAACATCTAACCTAAACTTCCCCTGGCAGAGCTTGAGCCCATGTCCCCTTGTCCTGTTGTTGGTTGCCTGGGATATCCATACAAATGGATATTTGAAAAGCAGAGTTGTCTTTAAGTCTAAGGACACATTACTTTGCAGTTCTTACAAATTTTTGGAGAACAATGCTTACAGAAATGTCTAAAAAAGTGGTCTGACTTGAGCTATGATATTGTTTCCAGATAAAACTTTTGACATAACAAAGGTCAGTCTCTAACACCAGTAGCTGAGTGAAAAATGTTTGAACCATTTCTACAACACTACAGAAGACAGACACATTTTTTTAAATTACTTTATTTTTTTTCATTTTGACAGTAATGCTAATGAAACCTGGTGAAAGATTAATATAACCTTTTGACTAACACAGACATTTAAGAGCATATAAGACAGCACTGTGGACACTGCTTACACAAGTGCCTAACCTGCAAATCTGCAGGATTGAAAGCGTACTCACATGAGTAGATATGTTGATTTGTGTTGCATAACCCTGTCTTAATTATGCCACTGAGATTACTTGCATGAGAAATTCACTGTGCTGGGGTTGGTAAAAACCCTTGGTTTATAACTTGAAGAGGTTGAAACTAGCACAGGGAAAGAAAAATAAAGCAAACCAAAACCAAGGCATTTTGAGTTACTGGATCTGTCATCTACTCTCAACTGAAAATAAAGGAATTTAAATATTCTCACAATTCAAAACATTCAGGAGTTACACAATCTTCCACAGTTGTATTTTTTTAATAAAAGCATGTTAAATAACAGTGCACTCTGGCTCTACTTAACACTTAAATGTTTTACTGAAATGCCTTTCTAAATTTGTTTCATCCATACTCCTTAAGCAGCTTCACTGAAGACAGTCAAATAACGTAAGAGCCACTCTGCACACATAAAGATGGCACAATCAGGCTGTTACTAAAATGGACAGAAATACAAAAATACCAAACTTCCGACTACTGCTCTAAATTATAGCACTCCTTCCTACTCTGATCGAGACTATACTCTTCTGATAAGAAAGAGGGAAGGAAGAGGGAGAATGGTAAAAAAATACTTAGTATAAATAATTCCAGATAAACATATCTTTAAATCACTGTGAGCCACTGACTTATGTTCAGCAACTAACAAGGAAGGAATTGGTTTAGAAGGAACCACAGCACTATGTTCAGAGCTGGACAATACTAAAAAGTAGCATTTCAATATTCAGTTGAGGTACTTCAAACGTATTCTTACAGGAGTCATGAACACTCTTCATTGTATTTTTGTAACTGCAACTGCAAACTTCTGTATAGGGAAGGAAGTGTTAGGAATAATTGTGTGGGTTTGTGTCCTCAGAACCATTCTGCAAATTCCAGCTTTCTTTTCTTATAGCATTCATTTACTGCACTTGGTGGTGAGAAAGTGTTGTGCAGAGAGAGACAATAAGAAGTATAATATAACTAACAGAAAATACATTATCAGTAGAGTTTGGGTGATGCTTTTTAAAATTTTGCTCATTCAGCTTCAGCATGGGCATTTTTGCACATACTCCTAATATACTGTCCCTTACATACCTTAACTTCTCCTTCTAGGGAACTATTTAAGTGTTCACAGCTGGAGTTTTCACTGCAGAGGTGAAAACAAGCAAAACTTGAAACTCAATATTTAGCAGTATGAAACTCAATATTTATCAGTACTCATTATTTATCAGTATGAAGATGTTTGCCCACTAAGATACGAACAGAAGAAACACACAACTAGGGGACTGCCATTGATCTGAAAAGTAAACCGCTTGACTAGAAAAAAAACCAGTACATGTAAGGATCTGAGCACATATTTGTGCTACTGTATAGAGGCCTGGTATTTGACTGAATTCAGAATATTCTTCCTTCCACTAATTTCAAAAAAGCAACAGAACTAATGCCTGGCTTTGACAAAGGAGAGATGGAAACTTATTACATTTGAGAGACAAAGGAATGGATTGACTTATTCATATCCTGGTGTGTCTGACAAAATGCTTTGTGTGAACAATGCCTACTCTGAAGAGAGGGAGGAAAAATCCAGCAGTTAGTTTGAATCACCTATTCAAATCACTTAAGCAAACTTCGATGATTTTTTATTTATTTATTTTTTTCCCCCTCCCTGGGGAGCACTGTGGAGTAATCACATGAATCTGCTTCACACACTGACTGGAGTAGTCACCTCCATGGCAGAACCGGAGCAAACCACAGCTGTAACATCTTCAACAGGCAAAACTGTTTGCAGAGTAAACATTTACCTATAACCTTACTGCAGATAGAGTATGTTAACAAAAGGATGGCTTCTACCAGCTTAACTGCAGCACCTTCCTCACTAACGCAAGGCTGCATTAGGTCAAAACCGGTGCTACTGCTGCACATGGAAGAGCATGCAGCACCAGCACAGTTGTTCATTGCTCCTCATTGTTTCAGACAGCTCAACTGAAAGAGCTTAAATTGCTGGTCTGAAGAATACCTTCACAATATTGCTTTAAATACATAGTGCAATGCTTCCCCACTGATGGGGTAATAACCACAGTGAGACAGCTACAAACATCTGGATTCATGGGTCCATAACTAAACCAGTAATAGCATTCGTCTGCCAGGGTTTTGCAGGCATTTTTCTTTGTGTCAAACTCCAGACCGTGGGGTTAGGTTGGCAACACTCTGCAGCACAGAATTAGCCCAAGATGTGGCAGTAATGAAAGGGACAAATGCAGTCTTTAGGAAACAGAAGAATCCTGTATTAAAACAAAATCCCTAATGTGTCTTGCTCCCATTGTGCTCAGTACACACACTCTGGTGTGGAGTGTTATTTTAAAATAAGTAATATTAAAATGAACTACTCATAAATTATCGACCTACTTGCAAGCCTAGGAGAGGCAACAAAGAGCAAAATCATCAAGTGCTACCTTTTGTAATACTGCTCAAGAAATCACGTTAGCTAATAATGCATGCAAGGCCTGAAAATAAGTAGTAATCAAGAGAGTTATCCCTAATAAGGAAAAATCTTTTCAACAGACCTATCGGATCAGGCACACACTAGATAAAGGAGAAGAAAAAACAGGGAGCATCTGGGACAATCCAAGCAGCTCTCCCTTGTTAAGAATTCCCCTTTACCAGCAACTATGAAGGAGGGAAGTTGTGTCTCTAACCAGTGCTCTAAGGCATGCGTTTGGCCTGGCCATTCTTTTGTTAGTGCTTTTTTGGGTTTTTTTGGGTTTTATTTTTAACCACTTGCCTTCAGATGTCTGATCTTTAATTTAATAAAGAAAAGAGATTAAAGCCAACTGACAGAACAGACTATAAAATGCTTAAATTGGGAAACATGGGAAAGATGCACTATCTTAACTCACCTTTTTTTAAACTACACAAATTAAGCTCTGAGTGGATACACTCATTTTGGTGTTTGCTTTTATTGACTACAAAGTTTATACCAAATGAGATTTGGTTGTAAAATGAGTTGCACACTATAAACTAAGCTGGCATGGGTGTTGCTAAATTTACTTGATACTGGGATGAACTTCAAAAACTTTCCCATGAAGATGAACGATGATTAATCTTTGAATGGAAATGAGGAGGAGTGAGGAAAGAATCCGGGAAGTACATATTTTTGCTATTGTTGATCAGCAGGGCAGCCAGGAACAGTTAAAGAAAGCTGCTATAAATCACAGTACCCCTGGGAATGACCTCACTTGTGCCAGCCCTAAAATCCATGATGTACAAGGAGGACTGGAGCCGGCCGTGCCCTGCTCCACCTGACCTGCAACCTCCAAGTTGGGCAGGTCAAAACAGCAGCCTCAGATATAACCTTAACTAGAGAGCAGTAACCTCTGATCTAAACGGTTTTATACCCTGAACTGAAAATAGTTATTCCAGACATGTCAGACCTATTTAAGAGCATCTCTGTAGCCCAGATTTACCACGCATTATGTGCAAGTTCTTTGCAGCTTTCTCCTGAGAATGTATAACGGTGGGGTTTGGCACACTTCCACACCTTGAAGTACATATAAGCTCTTGGCCATGGTTTGAAATAGAGCTGCAAAGGAGCAAGAGGGACAAGACCTTTTTAGCTTTGCTTTACGCTATTAGAAGCACAAAAGAAATTAAATACAGCACACTGAACCAAGTAGCACAGCTTTGAATTAAGGCAGCAAAAGTAAGAAAAAAACAGGTTCACACACCTGTGTCTGCAGTTTACCTATCTGTACTAGTGCTGTGGTGGATGTTGGACAGTAACAGACTCATTTCAGGCTCCTCTGTTGGATAGGAGGAAATGAGGAGAAAGCAGTATTTAATTTCCCTCCAACATCTTTAGTGGCTTAAGACCAAATCTAATTTTATTGGTTTTGATATTCTCTCTTTCTTGGAAATCATACCCAAAACACAGGAATTTAGAATATTACTGTATGTTAAAGAGTAAACCTATCAGAATAAAGATATTGAGCTTTATACTTGCTACCCCCACGATGCAGCTTGTATTCATGGCTCACAAACATAACAGTGTGATGCATGACAACATGACTTTTCTAACAGTTCATTGTCCAATTAACAGAATCAGAAGTCAATCTCTACTGTTGAGATAAGCAAGCAAAAAACTGCTATTCAGAGAGTTTTACTGTGCCTGTCTTTTTGCTATCCCTGTGCCTAAAATAGAAGTTAACGTGCAGTCCAGGCCTGCTCAGCACACCCAGGAACCAGACTCTCTTGGCTCTGCATTTTTATAAAACAGATGTTACAGCAATAGATATGACTGTGGAAAATTTAACTGCTGAGGAAACCTACACCTCTTTTCCATGAGAATTACAGTGCAACCACTGGGTGTCATTTAAAAGTAGCTAAATCAGCCTCAGATCACTCTGATGGAGTGACTCCATGTGCAGTTACATCGGCAGGTGAGAAGTGGCAGCAGCCACCAGTGTTTAACATGATACAGGAGAGTTCAACACACACTTCAGTATTTGTACTCTATCCTGTTAAAGGAACATTTAATGTTTTACATGTGCCATTATCATACTTTAAAAAATGCTAATTTTTTTAGCATTTATGTAACTAAGTATCTAGAAGGACTATCAATGACCAAGAGTCTTGGTTGGCAGTTACACTCTTGTGAAGCCTGCAACACGTGGACTGCAAATGATAAGGCTATGCTCTCAAACTGGAGGAGAAACAGCTTATCTGAAGAAATCTCTCTGTAAGAACTTATGACACAAGCTTTTTATGTTTAAAGTACATGTGAATATGTGCCCAAGTATGAGCTTTTAAATTTTTGGTGTGGGTTGTGGGCTTTGCTTTGCGTGCGTGGTTTTTTGTTTTGCTTTGTTTTTTTGTTTCTTTGTTTGTTTTGGTTGTAGGGTTTTTGTTTGTTTGTTTTGTGTTTGTTTTTTTTTTTTCACAAATTAATATTATTTTACAAGAAATTTAATTAGTAGCGTTCTGGTGCTTGTTGCACGATAAGGAAGAGAGTGTCCTAAGCCTGCTGTGTCTGTTGCCTCATCTATGCTACTATACCCTGTAACAAAGTTTGTTACAATCTTCAACTGCTCTGCACTTAACAGCCAGCTGCATTTACTTCCTGAAACCTGGAAGGCTCCTAACAAGTTAATTCCAATGTAATGGTAATCCTTCAGGCACTGAAACTCTGTCCAAATTGTTCATCCTGAAAATTCAGAATCTCTGTTACAGAAGCAAATATACTTGTAAAATATTTGTAAATTATTTTTTTTTTATTTTTTTTATTTTGCAAAAGGTAGAAATGAAATCATTGTACAGTTGCTCTTTAGTGAAAGGGATAAATTCCTCTTTAAAATATTTATAGGAACAGAAGTACCAACTTCCTCACTGGCAAAAAAAATTAAAAATTATCTTTTCCCCTACACTCTGTAGGAGAGAAACTTGAATAATTTTAGACACATTGGGGGGATTTCATCATTCTCAACAGCATTCCTGGGCATCTGGTAGTACCAGCTCACAAGAAACACTCTCTGCAATATTCTTGTGCTAATACGAAAGGAACATGCTTTCCCAGGGAGCTAAATATCAGATGGTACAGGAGAGTGTGAGGGGGGAGGCTTCTCTTTCTAAAAGCCAAGCTGTAACTTGCTGTACCAGAAACTGCTACAATTATCTTCTTAGCAACTAAAAGGCAAAGTCTTGGTGTTCTTTTTAATTTAAATACTTTCTCTCCTATCAGTAATTTATTAAAAGTTATTTAAAACTGTTATTTAAAGACAGAATAAACAAAAAAACAACTATACCCGAAGAAAAAAAAATCAAACAAAACCAAACCACCAAATAAATCAATAAAAACAAAACAAACAAACAAAAACCCAAACAACAACGACACCAAAAAAAACCCCAAAGCAACCAAACCACCCAAGAAAAAAAAAACCCAACAACCAACATACCCAGACATTTACTCTCTCAACAGAACCTGCCTCTCTCAATAAGAAAGAGCCACTGACCCTGCATGTGAATACATCAGGCTGTCGTACACAACCTACAGCACAGTCCTCAGGGTATGACACCTTCACCACAGATTCCATAAAACACAGCTCTGGTTACTGCCTGTTCCTGCAGACAACTCACATTTTACTGAATTCACAAGACCTGCACCAAACCTTGCCAACTATTCAAAAAGCCAAACAATTCCGACCCAACCAAAATCAGAAGGGACTTCCAGCATTTTTAAAATGTGTACAAGGCTCACTTTTAAACATGAGCTATGAACCTGAAGATACCTTGCAGTCAGAAAGCTGAGGTGCATCAAATGAAAGCAACAAATGAAAGCTTTACTGCAAATCTGAATGCTGGATGCTCCCAACTGATGGGTATTTTTTATTCATTCTTAAACAAAAGTAAAAGATGCAAAAGATTTAAAGGACTTAGGACACTACTATTGAACTTCCCTACAGATCAAGTGTTCCAATCACCATCACTTTATCTAAGACTAAATCACTCAATTTTCCAAGCTTACAATTTCATTTTCTAAAACCTAACAGAAGTGTCTCCCAAATTGAGAGCTTTCTTAAAAATATTCTCTATCAAGAGACCACAACTTCAGCAGACACATAGATAAACTGAAGTATTGCCTTTAAATATAACTGTTAAGCAACATACTAAAATAAAGCATATAAAAATCACTTATGGTTCTTTACCTTAACTTCAGAATGAAGTGACAACTCTATAAACATGGCACTTAAAAAGCTAGTTCAAACTACATGCAGACATTAAGTTGAAAGCTTCAGAGTATTTTGAAGCTCATATAATTAATGTTTCATGAAGGCAGTGACCAGCTACAAAAAACAAACCAAATACACTTTACTATGTACATCAATCAGTAATGACTACGCCTCCAACGTGCCGACAGAATGGCAAACTTCAATATCAAACGTTCCCTAGGTTTGTTCAGTCTGTTGTACACAGTTTTTGTCCAACAGTCACCGGTTGCAAACACTAAGTTTCCAATTTGTTAGCCTGAGCACAGTAATCTCCTACCACCATCCATAATTTTAAGAAGCCGTTACATACCTGCAGTTAGGAGGAGGATCAAGGGTTATTTCGGCTAGCTCCTTCTGGATTCTGTTGGTGAAATGAGAACAGACACAAAGCATTTGAGATAGTCTGTAGAATAAATCAGGGAATTACACTGCCCTCTACCACCATGCAGTTAAATGCAAGATTGGCTTTGCCTTCAGTAATGCTAACATGGCTGCTTCCTCTTTGTTCTCAGAGGCATAACCCAAATCCCACAGCTGAGAAACTTTGCAGGTTTTTTTCTGCTCCACACTGTATGTAAACAAAACACTTACAACTGAGCTGAGTAAAAATCTCCCACAAGCATTCAGAAAAGTAACTCTTTTTCACATCTAAGCACTTTTTACCAGAGAGATTTTCTTTTCAAGCTAATATGCAAATGAGCCGGGGGGGAGGGGGGGAAGGCTGGAAAGGCAGATTTGACAATGACTTTAAACCAGCGCTACAGACCTGTGACTGAGGCTGAAGAAGTGAGCCGCACTGCCAGCAGACGTGCTCTTTTCACAAAATTTTTCCTACTACTTTGCAGCATGTTTAAAAAGTGAATTTGCAGATCTGCCAGGCTCTCTCTGTTACTGGAACAATCTCTCTAGATCAACTCTGCTTGTCCCCACACCTTCTGCTGCCTTTCCTTCCCCAACAGTAGCTGTATTTACATTATAAAAAGTAATATAATAACTTGAAATAATCTGTGCTTAGCTTTACTCTATTACAGCCATTCCCAAGGTGTTAAGACCCAGAAGAGAAATACAGAAAACTTTTTGTCTACTTAATAGTTGATTGAGGTATGCAATTAGGTGTAATTTCAAAAAGACGCATGATAAATTCCTCTTAAAAATATCAAGCTTTCTCTTCAGAAGAGGACTAGCAAGCCATGTGAATTTCATGTGAATAGCAAGTGTCAAAATACAAGCTAACAGAAACTGATTTGAGCTAACAGAAGTTGCTTTGCGTGCCCTTACATGAGTGCCAATAAGTTCAGACAACTGAACTTATTTGAGATGTATGGAATTAGACTTGCAACAATTAAGTGTAATAAAGACAAGAGGGGAAAACTCAAGACTCAGAAGCCTTCATCGCAGGCCTTTAAAAAAAAAGGAAGTAATAGCAAATTACAAAGCCTACATAGGAGTTCTCTAACTTTTCTTTCTCTAGGCAGTCCTATTTCAAAGAGTTTCTTTAGCAAGTTCAGAAGTCATCAAAGCCATCCAGTCATACTCTGCAGCAATTTTAACACACTTCAAAAAGTATTAACTGCATTTAAGTCCAATAGAAAATTGCTAATGTATTCCCAAATATTAGAACTACAGTATTAACTCTGAATGAGCAAAATACGAAGCTACTGCAGTTAGTCTACAGCTTTTCTTGCAACAGAGTATTGGTAAAATGTTTGTAAAGAAAAGCAAAGGACTGGAAAGTTATATTTCATCTGCAAAGCGCACTGGAATCAAGGGATACAAAGTTTATTATTGCACATTGCTGAACTTAAAGAAATTTAGCAGAGTGTGCCTCTTGAGAGCTAGACCACCAAGAACTCTATAGGCAGTGAAAATGTAACAGATAGAACTAAACAAGGTTTCTCATGATTTTGGTATTTAAAGGTAGAGGCTACCTATAGAACCTCATGGTTTGAATCTGCAGATCCTAAGGAAGAAAACTCGGCCAAGTTTCTCCTGAAAGAACTGCAGAATGAACCCATTACTTTAAGGTGTGTAAGGCTCTCCCGTGCACTGACTTGAAAAACTAGTCGTAAGGCCCATGGAAGCCACTAGGCTTTTCTGACTTCTTTAA
This sequence comes from Chloroceryle aenea, assembly GCA_013399075.1. Classification (NCBI taxonomy): domain Eukaryota; kingdom Metazoa; phylum Chordata; class Aves; order Coraciiformes; family Cerylidae; genus Chloroceryle; species Chloroceryle aenea. Next base: position 229,625 of record VWZY01013290.1, read on the forward strand.
TTAAAGAGCATTGCTTGTCATCAGTCCACAGACCACAATAAAATACACCCAGAGGACTCCACCCCATACCAGTAAGCATCGAAACCTTCCTCTGAAAGATAGCTGAAGTTGACACTCCTGTGAGTGTTTTTGCAAATAAGAAATGTATTCAGATGCCACCCCCCATTCCCCCTCGCACCGTCCCCAGGCCAGCCTGTGAGCTACCAAGTTCTCAAACAACCCTTCAAAAGATGTGTGACAAGCCTGCATAATCATTACCCCAGTAAGACTTGGATTAATGAAGATATTGCCTGGCAAGCTCCTATACTACAGAAGCTGGTACTTCACTCATCCCCACAAAGCTTCACAAGAAGAATCTCTCTGCCTTGAAAAGAGCAATGAAAGTACTGTGACTCAAAGTACTGTGCAAAAATATTCCAGAATGGTTCGCTGTCTCCTTTACCTTTTAGCACTAGTAGATAGTTTAGCAGTAGTTTTGCTAGATAGTTTGGTGTTCTTCTTCTGCTGGGTGGCAGAGGGTTTTCGTTCTTCTTGCTCTTCGGGTTCAGGTGCAGGTGGATCCCTCTGATCAGCATCTGAACTACCACTGCTGGTACTTGGACTTTCATCATCTGACCTCTGCCTATCGCTGGACATCGTGGGGAACTTTTTTGGGAAAGAGAAGAAGAGAGGCAGAGTTAATAGAGCAGGCAGGACTCTCTCTTGCCATTCCCCAAGTCCCAGAGAACACCTGAATCAGTGACAACTCAATTTTGCTGAGAAATTAACCAAAATATACTTCTTTGTCTGGTCCCCAAGGGCTGCAGTTTGACAGCTCCAAAGCAATATTTACATTTCTGAAAAAACAGATATTTCCAATTTTTAAACCCACTTGCATTTTTTTCATACTTTAAACAATATGCCAATTGTCGACTTTGTTCTAAGGCATGAGACAGATTTAGCAGGGTACTTAGGCAATGAACATTAATAACTTATGACACATTGTAAATAACAGACCTCACTGAAAATGTTTTTTAAAAAGTCACTAATACCCTGTAAATATTTACACTGGAGGAGAGCATTTTATTGGGTCCAAACGCCAGATCCCCCCCTCTCCCCCTCTCTCCGAGAAAAC
>VWZY01013290.1:231478-341979 GCA_013399075.1 Chloroceryle aenea
CCACTTTGCTTCGCCAGGCCGATGCCCACCGACGGCTAGATCCTGGGGGGGGCCGTGATAGCTCTACAAGTCCGGGCCTCCTCAGCCGCGCCGGCCTCGCACTTCACACGTCGCCTGCGGCCTTCCGCTCGGTGTCAGGGTAGGGACAGGCGCTGGCTGCCGACGCGGCAATGGGACTCTCGGTGTTTTCTCATCCTGCCCTTACCTCCCTCGCGTACTGCCCTCCAGAAAGTCTCTAGTCTTGCCACGCTTTCACACATGGAAACTGAAGAAACTCGGGTGTCTGGTGTGTCTCTGTGGGAGCCCCAGCAGCAGAGTGTTGGCCCTAGCTGTCCTGTCACCCACACCCTGCAAGGGCCCAGCAGAGCTTGTGTGCTAAACACCGTGCCCACTGCAGCAGGAGGGCCACCCCGCAGCCTCACGGCTCCCAACAGGAGGATTCGGGATTAAAAACAGAGCTGGGAGGTGCGTGTGAGCAGCCAGCATGCCGAATTCTCAATGTTTTACGAAGGAAAGGGAATAATCAAGAGCAGTTGCGGTAGGTGGTACAGGAAAATCGTATAGGATGGAGATTCAGTTGACTTTCTGGCCTGTCATTAATATGCTGTTCTGGTGTGTACTTGTACTTGGTAGCTTTTCACACCATACACCTAGAGTAAGTCGCATGGTAAAAGCAATCCGCCAACTGAAATGACATAAATATTCCAAACTTAGAGCTTGATCATACTGGCAATAAAATCTACTTGTAAAAAAAGATTTATTTTATCTGTGAAAAGCAGATGAGGTTGTGGATAATTGGCTCCAGCAGAAAAGGATTTAATAGTTACTGCAAATGTTTGTGCAATTTATGAAATCTCAGACTAATGTTGCTGTCCAGCAAAAGGGCTTTCACCTCTATGGCTTTTACCTGAAGGGCTTTCACTATCAACAACTACTGTGTTCTCTTAGCTTGTGCAGGATCAAGGGGTCAGGGAGCGTATGTTGTGCTCTAGAGGGAATAAACAATCAGTGTGTCAGGGAATACCCTTCCCTGGGTAGTTGAAGTTAGCTTAGTTGAAAAGTATGCTGAAGATTTGACAAGAGAGGTGAATGATGTGATGCGGAGGAATACTGGAGGTTTGTTTGTTAAAGTAGGCTGTAGAGAATTCCCACATCACCACTACAGGCAATTTGCCCCTGAGGTATGCTGTAGAAAATTCCTAGCATAAACAGTATCTGGCATGATGAGCAATCTGGGCATAATTAGTGAAAGGGAAGCATGGCAATATCAAAAATCTATCAGTCAGCACCGAGAGCCTTTTTTTTTCTGCCCCCCTTCCTCCCCACCCCACTCTGTTGATGATGTTCAGGATGAGGCTTGCTGGAGCTTTTTGAAAGTCATGATTAAGTGTTAAAATTATTTTTTTTAAATTTCAGGTGAAAATTAACACAGGCATCAAAAAGAAAAAAAAACAAACAAACAATCCCCCACAAAAATAAAAACCCAACAATAGTAGAAGAGTGTGCATCTACAGAATGAAAGTAAATAGATTGGTCAGGGTTGCACACCATGTCAGCTACTACATGTTGTGTGGCTTCTGTGGCTTTCAGGATATGAAGTGAAAATAAAAGAAGCCCATTTAACAGAGACTAATTGAAAAGCCAGCCTAGGTTTTATTTTTTTTTTTGCAGCCTTTTGTACTTTATTAAAACAGATTTACTACAGCAATGTGTGGATATAACAGATGTTTATTTGAATGAATATTCATTCATTTGACATCAGGTCTCAAGGGATGACACTTTCTTCTTATGAGGTTGTATTTTCCTGGGGTATGTTTGTTATGCTGTCAGCCAAAGAAAAAGCACTGTGCTGAGAGGTACGGTGTAGCTTGAAGGAGGGGGAGAAATGCCGATTTTAATGGCCATTGTTACAGAGCTACATATCACAATCTCCCTGGCTTTTTATATCCCTTGTGATTTGACATCAGTGTAATTTTAACTGATGTACCCATCATGAATGCTTTTTCTCTGCCAGTTTATTGAGTACTTGACCTGTCAAAGTGCAGCCAGTATTGTGAAGTGCAGAGTCTTCCTAAGGACCATTCAGATAAGTCCTGGGCACTCAGACATGGGTGAGGCCTACGTATTTTTCCCCAGTCAGTTGCCATTGTTGTTTGTGGTTGGTTTTGTATTTTGTTTAATTTTGTTTTATTTTGGCTTTGTTTGTGATCCTTTTTCTTTGTTTGTTTTGGGTTGGTTTGTTTTTTTTTAAGAAGACCTGCTCCCAAAGGTGGTTGATGTTTGTGTTTTTTTTCAGAAGCCCTGTGTCTATTTGGGTATGGCTCCATCTCTGTTCTGTCAGAGCACAGGTACAAACTTACTGACAGCATGTGGAGGTTTAACAGCTGCTTTGGGCTGCACAGACATTTGAAAATATTTTTCTATGTTTAGGAATTCACAGTTCAGTCTCCTCCATCTGACATGAAATTCTGTGATAGCAAACAACTCAATGCCTGGCACCGGAATCAGGGTGAAACGCATTTTCCACTTTTCAGAAGAAAACCACAAGGGATGGAAAAATCATTGCTTGATCTCCTTGCCCCTACCATTTTAAGGGTGTACAGATGGTAAAATAAGGCCAGCATACATTTTTCATGATTAAGAGCAGCTCAGCTGAAAATACTACTTAATGTTTACAGTCGTATACTACATCTTCTTTATCACAAAATCACTGTTTCCCCAAAGTAAATTTCTCTCCACCTCACAATGCATCTTTCTGTTCTATGTGTGTTCACCTACCAGCCTGTGTTGTTAAAGCACTTGTTGGAGCTCTACTGCAGCATCACAGCTAGATGGTCACAAACTGCAGAACCAGGAAACAAACTATTTTTTTAAAAATATAGGTGGAGTAAAATTTAGATAGTGGTTTTATTTTATTATTAATTTGTATCATAGTACCAACTAGTGCTCCTTGTAAGGTAGATCCCATACAAATATCCAGTGTGTCTTTTCGTGAGATGATAATTAACAATTTTAATGGAGAGCTAGGAAAGTAGATTTGGCACAACCCTGGGCTGGGAAGAGATGTAGTGACTTACAGAAGCAAGTGCAGGAAGCCTGCTACTGAGTCAGTAATTGCAGCTCATCCTGTTGTGCCTTAAAATGACTTCTCTAAGTAGGATTAATTTTACATTGTGATGCTATAGGTTCATTTGGATATATGAATGAAAAATAAGCCCCTAAAAACAATGTTTCAGTTAATTTGTATAGTCAAAAATTTACATGGACTGCAACGGCATGTTTTCTGTCCTCAGACCAAAGACTGAAGTAAGTGTGGCAGTGGACAGGAACCAGCCATTAAGAAACCACCTCCCTGTCCCGGTGTCAGCTGGTGTTTAGCCCATCTGTTGGTTTTGTACTGCCACCTTACAAATCCTGGCATGAGAATGTGGCAGAGGAAGAATGGGGAGCAGGGTGTGGGGAAGAGTGAAGGCAAGCGCCAGAACACTGCTGTGCTTCAGTTCTTATTTGAAGAATGACTTTTTGGAGGTTATTGTAGCTCAGCAGTAGTCTTGAGACAGCTCTAACACATACTGTTACAACGCATCTAAGCATCCTGAGTTTCAGGAGTTTTCAGGATATCTTTCCTTCCTCTGGATCTTACATGCTTGTATAAAGCCAGGAGGAGAATTTTACCATCTGTATTTTAACATAGCTGTTAGCTAGTTAGCCAGGGCTTTTTATTATGTTGAACATTGTTGTATCTAAATCCTTGGAAAAATTCTTATCTGCATTTGGTCTGTATCCAGGGCTAAACTACAGCAGTTGCTCTGTCATCCAATAACCCCTTCCCAGCTAAGAAGGATATCAAGAAAAGGAGAAGAGACTGATAGATTGAAATGAAAACAGATTTAATGAAACAACAAAACTATTACCAGTGCCTATATAAATAAAGTTACACTCAGCCTGGTAAATGCACAGTGGTCCTTATAAACAGGGGAGCAGGGTCAGAAGGAGCCCAAGCAAAAGACCATCCATCCTTGGCATCTTTCCCCTTTATCCTGAGTGTGATATTTACCAGCTGGGATACATCCATGAACCAGCTCAGGGCAGCTGCCCTGGCTGACTCCAAACTGCTAATGATCTGCAGACCGTGGCAGGCCTATGATGCCATCCCTGTGAAACCAGGACAATACTTAACAAATGTTAAAGCTCTAAAGATATTAATTAATCTTCACTGTAATAATATGAAGTAGATAGTAAGTTCTACTGCATGGTGTACTTTGTATTTGACAGTTGTTTTTTACATGCTAAAAGACTGAATGGTCAATTGGGTGCTAGTTTTAGATGGGCAGATTAGCATTAAGCATTTAAAAAACATAACAGGTAAATCCATGGTTTTGAAGCACAAAATCGGGTAGAAATGGTTTTATTTCAATATTCTCATGGAGTCTTTATGTTCTATTATGTAAATTCTTTCCTTGTGTGTGGATTATTGATGCAAAAAAAGCCAACCCATAATGGCCCCTTTGGAATTCCTGTAGTCATTCATATGAATCTGGTGTCTGTGCAAGTCAAATGAGTACCAGTGCATTAAAAAATCCATACTTTTTTTGTTGGAAGCAACTTGTCTTAGCCAGTCTTTAACCTCTATTAATTTCATTTTACTTGTAAAGCTGTAAGAAAAATGAGAAAAATTAAACAAAGAAAATGCAGGTAGGAATGGTATGTCTATTGGACATACTTACTTCATAGGGATACTTCCCTCTATAAAATAAGCATTATTTCAGTGAGTATTCATCTGCAAGCAATGTCACTGAAAGAATTCTTTTCCTTGAAATTTTAATTGAAAAGCTATCCTTGATGTATATACATGGGCAGTTTCAGCTTGCTTTAATACATTCTTAATTTTTAATACAGTATGTTTGACTATAACAGAGTAAAATTCAAATACCAGCAGAGTTTTACCTGTAGCAAAGCGTGAGGATAGCTCTATAAGCAACTTCAGAAACTCTATAAAGCTATTTTGTGGTGTAGATTTGACAGTATAGTGTGTAAATCATTAAGTTAGGGTGAACTTGGCTCTACAAATGCAACCCTGTCAGAGCAGCATTCTCAAAAAAACTTTATACTATGAGAATCTGCCCCTTTTCTACACACAGGTCATAGTAAAATAATGCTGTCTTTCTTGGTGTGTGGTATTCTGCTACGAAAGTAATAGCTGTTTAATTGAATAATATTGAAGGACTACTAAATTTCTAATTTCCATGCTACAAATAGAGGTATTCCACCCCAAAACCATCTGAGATTAAATTATCTATAAGTGTATACACAAACATATATCTTAGTGCTGTCTGCAGACTGCTTAGACTGGAAACCTTTGGTTCCATAAAACCTTTGGCTCCAAAATACCAAAGTTTGAGTGAAAGCAGAAAGTTAATAGGCTGGTAGTAACACAGCTAATATCCTCATTCATTCCAGCCAGAAGGCAGCAAGGTAATTATAAAGTCAAACTCATTTGACCAAGTTGAGGTCAGAAAGACATATACACATTGGACAGGTGTTATTCATAAACTGACTGATTTTTTTTTCAATAAAAATACTAAAATTTACATGGCTAAATTGGTCCATCCTGGGGGTGTTATTAAAAAACAAAGCATCCTGGACAGTTCCTTACTGCTTCAGTTGGGCTAACATATTTCCCTGGGGCAAAGTGGGTGAAAGAATTTTTTCATCACCTTTAAGGCTGGTGACTCGGCACAAACAGCTTTATCTGGCTAATTAGCAGCTTGACAGATTGGTGCCCAACAGGGTCTTCAAATTCCGGTTTCTGACATCCCATGGAAGAGGAAGGATCCATTCAGCATTTAAAGAAAATCTTACAAATCCCTGGGAGCAGTCACACCCGTTAGTAATGAGTCACCGTGCTTTACATTTGCCTGCCTGGAAAGTCTTTGACACTTCTGAATGCACCCTAATTATAGGGTAAGGCCCATACATATTTCCCATTATCATGTCTGTTCTACAATAGAGAAGCAATACTTTTTTTTTAGCGTATAAAGATCAGGATTACTAAAGACTCCCGTGGAGTAGCTTTGTGGCATCTTGCTTTTTGACTAGAAACATTACTGTCTGCATTTATCCCTTCCCTTCCTGCTGTAGGAGCCCTAACCTCCCACAAAGGGACAGGAAAGACAGGTCAGGGCCCGATTGTGATAAATCACTGCTGCAAATAACTGGGCAGGGCTGATCTTCCACAGCCTGGACTCTTGAGCTTGCTTGGGCAGTCTCTGCAATAGGAGTAGGTGTTGCAACTCCCAAAAGTCTTTCCTGTGCCCTGGTCAGTGGCAGTCACGGCAGGAGCAAATGTGTGTCAGGAATGGATCTCCACGGTGGTGGTGAGGGCTGAGAGGGGAGGACAGCCCTGGCGGATATATTTGCTCTATTTGCTCTGTTACCTCTCCTGCTGGAGCAGTCACATTCAAGTGGAGAGGCTGGGTGGTGCTGTCTTAAATAATTCTACCCAAAGCCATCTGAGATGGGAAGTCAGGTCCTGGAGATAAACTGGAAAAACTCAAGGGCAAGAATAGATTGAATCCTGCAGGGTAGGTGGAGGGTTTATGTTTGTCACTAAGCAAGTTGAAAGGTTTCTGTGAAGTATTTGAGTGGTGAAGTGGTGCAGACTTAGAAATGAGCTACTTTTAGTGTTACAGTCATTTTTATCACCCCCATCTGTGTAATGTCAAGATGTGACTATCTTCAAGTAGCTCTTTTAGTATCACCATCCAGAAATCTTTGCACAGGAAATAAGTTATGATTAGCAGGTGTGAGACCAGTCTGATTTTAGTCTTCTCCCATGGTTTCAACAATAAACTCTTCTTTCAGCTTTTGATTCTTTTTATAATGAGCATTTCCATTTTACACTTTTGAGCAACATCCTCCTTCCAAGTGAGAACTGAACCAGATTCCTTCTGGAGTCCCTCACTACTGCTAGACTGGTTGGGTAGCGGCTGATGGATGAGTGTTCTTTCTGTCCAGCCACGTGTGCTGTCCCCACTGCACTCCCAGGAGGGAATGAGAGATCAGGGATGTTCTCCATGCCTCTGCAGAGCACAGCTCCATTGACAAGTGCAGTTATTTCTCAAGTTGCTTTTGTCTTAAATACCCATTGTGTCATTTCCCTACCTTTAGTCACACATATGTCAATACACAGACTGTTACGTGTTTTCCAGTGCAGTAATCAGAGCTGCTACTGGAACCCTTCTTTACAACTCAACATGTCACTGCTGTGCATGCTTCTATTTATAATGTTTAATAAAAATGTAAATTAAAGTCCTTTTGTCTCCTCAAGGTAGGAGGGTTGTATGACTGCACTTGTGTGCACATGCTATTCATGAGGATGGCACAGTGTGAAGGGGCAGGAGCTTGAGGTGGAAGTTTGAAATATAATTAACACAAATAAAAGTGTTGGCTAAAGCCCAAGTTTAAAGTGTTTTAGTGTTTCCAACACTAAATTAAGCTGAAAGAATGCTCCTATGTTCTGCACAACACAGGTGAGGAAGACTAGGAAATGCAAGCTTAATTCATGCCAGCTCTGCTTGGATCGATCTGACTATAGCATTGCCTATTCATAATTGAATCTCTAACAGTTATCTTTTACTACCACTTTGCTATGTTCTCACGAATATTTAATGTGAATATTAACATACTATGGCTTGAAGAGTGCTTTTTTTTGGTTAAATAAAAATAGAGGAAACTGCACTATAGCAGAACAAATAAGAACATGGTGCTAACTTCAAAACAGCAGAAAAAATATGCCAGTGAAGCCACTTCCAGTCATCTGACATCAAAAGATTACTTTGTACTGTATCCATGATCTTGAAAGCCATGAAAATCTCTCAAGGGTATTCTTATTCCTAAGTTACCTTATGTTGTATTAATTAATTAGCTAAATGGAGATCATCATTCCTGAGGTCTCCTTATTTTTGTCCCTGTTTCGGCTATGTGTGAGAATGAGCTTTTGTCCTTTGCTATCAAGCTGATCATGATTTTAAATAGCAATGTTCTTGCTAGTTGACTGTATTGATCCTGATAGGGGAACTTTTAAGATAGGGGATGTCTTGGTCAGTGGGATCAAATTAATCTAATTTAGTGTTGAACTGGGATGCAGAAATTTAAAGTTAAGTGTTTAAATGCCAGTATATAAACAGCTGGACAGATTGTTTAAAAGAAAGCTAACAACTCTGACTGATATTTTACATATGATATCTCTGAACATCTGGTATAGATATCTGACATACTGGTGTGGTACTTTCTTGACTCAGCACCAAAGCAAAGATAAAGGAAATGTAGAACCAAAATGGTTCCATTAGACAGAGGTGGTTAAAGCATATCCATTTAATAATGGACATTTTACAGTATGCATTTTAAGTCTCCAGAGTATAGTTTTCCTATTTATCTTTCTCAAATTTAACTTGGAAATACTATGGTGATAATATAATTCTGTCTGAAAAACTTGTTTGATAACTCTTTCAATGAAGAAATACAGTGGCATTAAGACTCATGTTATCAAAATAGCTATTAAGCTTTGATGACATGGATAAGTGACTGAGAATGTGTGAAATCCTGAAGCAAACAAAAGTCTTTTTAATGATACATTAGTTTTCATTGCTTTCTTGTACTAAAGAAGCAGTGAAATCAGTCTTCGTGTTCTGAAATTTATATTTCACAGAATCCTATCTAACAAGTAGACACATACATGAGTTTTAAAAGTGAGAATCAGCTTCTTTTCTTTGCATTGTTTCTTAGCAGTTAATATGGTATTGATGGGTCATTCTGAACTATCCAAAAGTGTAATTTATACAAGTAATGTCCAGCAGAATAGGAAGAGCTTTTTTTCTGAGACTTAGGGCTAACAGGTGAAAAACTGTGGTTTTGCTTCCAGGAAAAAAAAAAAAACAAAAAAAAAAAAAAAAAAACACAAATGAGAAACAAGTGGAAGAAAGCATCAACCTACCACTCCACAGTATTCTGATATGTAGATCTCCACTACCACTGTCCTTTGCTACACATTGATCAAAAAACCCTTACAAAGGTGAATAAATGCACCGCTCTCTTGAATAATTATACGTGAATTGGTTCTGTTTCTTTTTGTACTTTATTAACAGAAAATTCATGCTGTTGAGTGCAAGATCCAGAACCGCTGAATTCAGCGTCAGAGCTCATCTACAGCTCCACCCTGACTTTATTAACAAATTCAGATCAGTTGGTGCCAGGTAGCCAAAGTCAGTCCACTGGGCAGTTCAAAACAGCAAGGAGAGAAGGTATGCTGTACCATCCAGCCACAGATGCTGAAGTGGTAGAAGTAATTTTTGGATACATTCCAGTCTCTTCCTCCATTTTTGTAACAGTGTTGTGAGATCTAACAGTAATAATGCAAATCCAATTTGTGACCTAGTTTGCAGGTCATGTAATACTTGCAGATAAACTTGCAGATAAACTCTGTTACTGAGGTTACCACAGTCTGAAATTTGGCTTTCTGTAGTATCTTGAGGCCATGGATTAATTTCTCACACTGGGCTGAACACAGTTAACCACGGATGGGAATGTGAACATACTTAACAGAACAGGTCAGCCTTCTTTGGCAGGCAGTAATCATGTAGCAGGCACAGAACTTTGTATCCTGCAAAAACATTGTCAGGTTTCTGGGAAAAGGCACTCCCTAGAAATGTACACTGTCTACTTGTGATTTTGGGTGATGCCTGTCCACCTTTGCTGCAGGATGCTTCAGCACCTGGCAAAAGAGCTGCGAGGTTGTCAAGATCACATCTAAAGAGGCAAATTTGTATTTGTTCAGTTGTTCACTTTACCTGACATTTGCACATACAACAGCACTTCCAGTTAACAAATGCATAGTTGTTTTCCTCAAAGCTTTAGAAAGGGAGATTATTATTCTGTCTTAGTTGTACCTGTTCACTAACAGTTACCCTGCTGTCTGGAATCTAAGAGGTCAGCTTCCCTCTGTAGGCTGGACCTCCACAGAATTTGGGTCAATTTCAGAATACCATTACTAATTTTAAAAGCTTTGTTTTCCAATTCACTACCTAGAGCTGCTTATTTTCAGACTATGTTTTCTCCTGACATCTACTTTACTTGAGGAACGATGTTTCTCCTAACCTCAAGGGTAAGTCTTATTACAGTAGAAGTCATAGAAGATTTTCAAACCCCTTGTTGAAACAGATAAGAATGATCACAACTTTCACAGCCTTCAAGGTAAAATATATAACATGTTACTTTAGCCCAGCTATCCCTACCATGTACAGAGCTTAAAGCAGCAATGAAGAAAAGAGGAAAGCAGAAAAGGTCAGAATGGAGAGCTAGAAGAGGAAACAAGTTAGATAAACCCTGTCTGGGGAAAGGAAAAAGTGAATTTAGACTTGTGGCCTGTTGTAATATTGTTATTAATCCTTGAGAGAAGATCATATAATGTGGGAAAGGGCAGCAGAGATTGACAGATGAGATAGATAGCATTGCTACACTCTGACCCCAGCAGTCACAGAACTGTTCTGTGTCTGAGTTTCCTCATCTGTAAAATGAGAATTATTCTTACTTACATTTCAGGGTCCTTGAAAGCATTAGTCTGTGATTATTATTAGGGCTTGTTGAGACCTCCAGTTGGAAATACAGAGTAACCTGTGTCTTCTGGGCTGTCTTTTCCATCTCTATATATTCTAGCCAAATTAATTAAAAAAACAGGTACTGTCAGTTCAGAGTTTCTTGGAAAATAATTAACTTTAAGAATGAAGGAAGGTTTTTTGTGAAACATAGCTCATTTTAAAGCAGGGTAGTGCTGCTAATGCACTCTGCTGTCTGTTATGGTGCTTGTTCCCTACCTCCCCATTCCCATCAAGCACAGGCTGAGACACTATTTGAGTTTCTCATTACACTGTTCTCTGGAAACAAAATCCACATTTTCTTTTGAAGGCAAGAAATAATTTCTTTAAAAGAGCTGAAAATAAGATGCCAACCTTGCCTCTTCCCTTCGTACCATGTACTTTTCTTGACACCAAAAAAGGGAACTGTTCAGCAGCTACTGTCATAGGAAGGTCGAACTATATGGCATTTATTCTTCTTAAGAAGGTGCAATAGAGAAGTGGAGAAGTCTCACCTCTGTAAGGGTAGGTGATGTAAACAAAACTGTAGCCCTTGTTCTCCTCTCTTGACGTCTGCCTTTCCACAGTTACGCAGGATGTTATTGGTGTCAGTGTCATGGTTCTGAAGAGTATGGTGTGTATGGGCAATTAAGGAAGGGATTGCCTTTTACATCATCTTTTTCAATACCCACCACAGTGCTCCTATTAGAAAGGAGGATACCAGAGCTGATGAGGTGGTCTGGCCCTCATTAAGCCAATGTCAAGAAAGGATTAAAATCATCCAGTTGCATTTCTAGCTTTTAAATTAACACTAAACCCACAATAAATTCCTAAATGAAACCAAAGACCTTTTCACCCTCAGATCAGGTTAATTTTAATCTTTAAAATTATTCCCATTTCTATAACATTTCCAAACCAGTTATAGTGTCTACAAACAGTTACTCATTATTAGTTACTCATTAACTGCTACAGAGCTCTGTAACTTCTCTCACCATGACCTCTTTCCCAAGGCAATCTGGGAGCCTTAGCCTTCTTTTATTGAAGTTTATTTTCAAACATCATTCAAATATCTGTGCTGAACAGCTTCTCATTCTTTTTTTGCTCCCACTGCTCCATTTTCGCAGTATCAATGGCATCCAGAGCCTCTGACCACTGCCATCTCTTACGTCACCTGAAATGTAGAGATTATTTCCTTTTGCAGGTTCCACTGCTTGTATCATTCCTCTCTCCTGCAACTGATTTTTTCACAGCAGAGTTCTTCAAACTGTTTGTTACACCACCCAGCAAGCTTCCAGTGGATCACAGGAGCTGTAAATTTTTAGACTCTTGATGGAGCGATGAACTACTTTGACTGTATGGCAGTCTGCATCTGCAGCTGTTATATAAAGCTGGTTTTCACTTCCTTGCCTTGTAAGCGCTGAGCAGATGCTGTTTCCTCAGAGAAGTGGAAGGACTGAGTGGATAACATCTCCTCTGAGATGCCCTCCTCTTTTTCCTTGCATAACTTTCATGAAGATGAATGAATATCTGCTTCCAAATAATTTGAGACAATGTCCTCCAGAGGGACCAGTTCTTAAGCTGAGTCAATCTTTTCTCCTCAACAAGCCAGTTTTTACTCTTCATATTCTCATCCATTTACCTGTTCTCCTCTGTTTATTCCTCCCCCTCTTCTCTGATTTTCTCTCTCATCTTTCTCTCTCTGTCTGGTTTCATCCCCTTGAGTTCTCATCTGGCAGGTTGGCCACTGACCTCACAGCCTTACTTGACCTTTCATTCTGTATCAGCTCTTCCCATTTGAATGCCTCCTTGTCCAGCCTTGTCACCTCTCCCCATAATGAAACAACTGCTCCATGTTAATGCTTCCTTATCCATTTTTAGGCCTCGTTTCTTGAGGAAATAAAATTTCCATGATTAGACTGTGTGGATGCATATATTTACCCTTTACTGTGAATAAAGTATTAAGCCTTTGTCAAAACTTGGAAGAGGAATAGAGACATTTAAAGTGTCTTTTTATCAAAGAACATGGGCCAGAAGAAGATGAGTCTTTTTCATGTTCTTCTGAAAAGAAAGAATGCAGTTTGAGCTCATTCTTACTAGACAGTAGAAAATCCAGTCAGAGGACTGTGAGACTCTTATTGTATTAGATATTATATTATTAGAGATTATATTGTTAGCGCTTCAGTCTGGGTTTCTTTCCTCTGTGGACTCTCCAGATGTGAACTCTGATTTTGTCTTCTCCCACAGTTGCAGCCTTCAAATTGTTTATTTCCCGTGTGTTTTCTTTGCTGTCCAGCAACAAGTGAATTCATGGTCTATCATTAATATTATTCAGTAAAAAAACCCCATCAGTCACAATGCACAACTCCAATGGAAAGAAGACCTCATGGATTCTGATATTCACAGAACAATTTTCTGACACTTGTTTCTTAATCTGCTAACTGTGTGTTGTTTTGATCATAAATACCTGGAATAGAGATCATCTCTGTTTTTTTGACCACTATACTATATTGAAATACTAAGCAATGGATATAGTTAAAAGAATAGTTATCATCTTGTTTAAACATTTCTGTATGTTAAGTATGTTTTAGAAAGATTAAAGAAAAAATCTTTCAGTTGCACTGCCTTTTGACAGTACTAAGTACTAAGATGAAGCTTCCTTAACACATCCATGGAATATTTCAGTCTTAATTAGTTATGATGGAATTTTTAATACAAGCATTTCCCGGAAATGCAAAACTAAAGAGTGTGAAATATGTTCTAAGAAATAATAAGCAAAGATAAGTAGTAGCATCCCAGTTGAAACCAAAGCGGAAAATAGCTAAATCCTTTGAAAAGAGATGAATTACAGTAAAATAGCTGTGCAGTGTATAATGATGAGAAGTGACTGTAGTTTACAGTAGCATGGACTCATTTTGCACTAAGCGAGTCCAGATCCTACAAGAATGCCAGGGAATCACTCCTGGCCAGAAATATATAATCAAACGCATCAAAAGACATGTTAAAAAATAAATCAATCTGGTTTTTGTAAAGATAATTTTATGCAATTATTCCCAGAGGAATTTTGATGCACCTGTGTAACTTACCCCATTTTATCCTGCATGATATAAGACTAATGAGTAGAGAGATATTTTCATACACACACAAGAAACAAAACCAAGGATAGCAAAAAAATTGGAAATTGTACTTCAGTGGATTTAGTGACAGTTAAAAATGAATCTGAGTAAAAATGGGAAAATTTTTGCATCCTGTGCAGTCTGCTGTACACTCAGTGTCCTGTGTATAATTAATCATTTATACCTGTGTGGAATGTCACAACTCTTATTCGCTACCATTTTGCACTGGGATAAGTAATATAGTAGCTGCAGGGGGTTGGTAAATAAATGGCTTTCCTTATTTACTTATTATCTTTTCCCTCACCTGGAATATGTTAAACATGTTTCAAACCTGACTCGGTTTCAAGTATGAATAGGTTTTCAACAGCAACATCATATATCTTACTTGAAGGTGTGAAGAAAAGGAAGAAACAAAAAAGGTTTGGCTCCAGTGCACTGTTTTCATGCTTCAGCATACTTTTGTTCCATAGGTGTCTTTTAAGTGATAAATGAATGCTTTTGACAGCAAACATATTTCTATATAACCTTCTTCACAATGAGTGACTAGTTATCATCACGTTTAATTGCTAACTATTCTCTGACTTTTGCAAAACTTCTTGAATGTGATAGAGTGTCAGGGACAGGTTTGCAGGGAAGAAGACCCAACTGTCCTAATGATGGCAAAACCACCACGTATTCTGATTCAGTGTTAACTAAGTGGTTAACATAGATGTTTGTAAATATAACCGGTTTGTTTATATACACCCACCACTTTGTCAGCCCCCATCTTCAGTCAGTAGCTGCTTTTCCTTTGAGGATTCCTTTTCTATGGAAAGAGATGTGTGAAATGTTCCATGTGGAAAATCGACCCACAGTTTATTACTGTTTTATGGAGCTCCTGGTAGACTACAGAGAGAGCTGAATCCCTAGCACTTTTCATTTTAGCCAGCAAACAACAGTAATGTTGATGGTGTCACCTATGCAGCACCTCCATGACCAACACAGAAGAATACTTAGGAATAGCGAAGTGCTTCTTACTACCTGTCATCTTTCCATGCTGTTGATAGCACTTAGATCATCTCTTGTTACCATGGGAAAAAGTGAGAAGGCTCATTTGAAATCAGTACAAAACCCAAAAGGTTCAATTCAGACACAGTTTACACAGTTTAAATCGTTGATTTCCACGGAGTTACTATTACACTGCATCAGGTCTGGATCTGGATACAAGATCCCTGCCAGGAGCTGTTGTACTGCTGAGGGTTCCCTGCGGCAGTGTGTGTCAGCTGTCTCTCCTGCTTTGTCAGCTTTTGGTGTTGCTAAATTGCCAAATTGCCTCCATGCAGAAAGGTATCTCTGCTTCTGGGATGTTCCAGTTTCTTTATTTTTCTTGACTACATTCACAATGTTGTATGTTGTTACCACTCCAGAGACAATGAATGAATGTAGACCTTCAACAACAGCAACTCCAATGCCCTTATTAAAAAAAAAGTTTATGATCACTGCATCCTACATCCATCCTACATTGATGTCTTTGATCACATCCTCTCTATCCCAGCCAAACCTACATTACTCTTTTCTCTGAGGACTGATGTGCAAACTGAACCTGGTGTTTCTGGTGTAAAATTTCCTTTAGTCTTAAGTCCCCTTCTCTCCCCTACATTTGAAATCTTTTCCACAAAAATCTGGTCCACAGCTGAGCAATGCAGGCCTGTATGTTCTTCTCTACATTTCTCATCCATTATTTGTCATGTTTAATCAGTATCCAAAGGTATCAAATACAGCAAGTAAGAGCTGATCAAAAAGCATTTGACCAATTAAATGTGGTCATCTCTTCCCAAAGGAAAAAGTCAGGTGTTTTGATAAACTACTCAGTGGGGAAGAAACATAGTCTTTCAGTTGGTGTCTTTTCCATATATATTTATTCTCTAATTATGTCAGAAACAGCTCTGTTTGGGAACTTCTAACCTTACAAAATGTAAAATCTCTAGCTTACCTAAAATAGAAAATCATAATGTTCTGTTAACAAATGCTGTGAAAACAGTGTCTTTGCTGGGTGTGTTCTGCAGGAATCAAGCCCCTTGTGCCATGTGGATTTTTCAAAGATACATTTGAAAATAATCTGGTCTTTAATGTCTATTTGTATGTATCTGCTACTTATAAGAGACTTTTTCTGTAGGTTGTTCAGTGTATACAGAAGGGGTTTTTAAAATGTAAAAATAAAAATGTTTGTAACTTTTCCTTCAAGATCTAATTTATATTACATGCAAGCAGAAAACATTCAGTGAAAAAGCCCTTCACAAGATTGTATATTTTTATAGTATAGTATATAATACTGTATACTTTATCCTTTGTAAAAATTAAAAAAAAAAAAAATCAGTAGTAGCAAGTTAGGGAAATAAAAAAAGTCTAAATTTTAATAAAATCTGAGGTGAATGTGTCTTTTTCAACTAAATGAAAATGTAAATGTGTCTTTTTCAACTAATGAAAATGTAAACTGGTGTTCTGTAAGAATAACACATTGAGGAGTGATGATGTAGCTTTGCAAGTCACCACGTCATCATTCACACATCATGTCCTGCTGAACATAGTACTTTATCTTCAGAAGATAAATTCATCATAATTGCAGGAAGGGAGATTTATGTTAGACATCAAAAAATACTTCCTAGACCTAAGTGTGGTACAACAGTAGGGCAGGTTGTCTTGTGAGATTGTGGAATCACTGAGGATTTCTGAGAAGGTGTTAAAGGAAAATATCCATCAGGAATAGCTTAATCCTGTTCTGGGGTAGGGAGATATATTCCTGTGATTTCAGTCACAGTTGTCTCACTGTGACCAGAACAGCATAATTCAGCATTGACTCAAAAATTTTAAAAAATGAAGCGTTTACCTTCTGTGTGAAAGCTTGTTTTTTCTTTTAACCAGAAATGAAAATATCAGCTGTGAGAATGTCCTATTTGCTTCACAGTCTTCAGATGACACTTACAGAAAAGAAAAATGGTTGTCTTCCTACAGTACTCCACCTTGCCTAAAGAGTGGAAGAATAAAAGAAATCTCCACACAGGTCTAGCTTCCTACAAGAACAGTCTAGGTCTTGAATGGCAGAAAGCCAAAGTAGACCTGCTTCATTTGATGGCCAAGGTAGTCGCAAAACTGATGCCCTGGCACTATGCATAGGTGTGCAGGTGAAAGCTGCTGCTACTTTTGATTGGAAACAACCCGTTGAAGGGAAAACTTCCCAATGACAGGCTTGGAGGGTTTCTTCTCACCTCTGCTACATTTCTGCCAAAGAGTAAGTTTGCTGCTATGTTAACATAAGGTTTTGTACATGTAAGTAGATAAATTGTTTCCCCAAATAACCTCAACTGATGCTTACATAGTGCTTTGTATTGCTATGTATGCTGCTTACTTTAGTTCATTAGTATGTTAATCTGTTAATCTTTTTGCTTAGGGCACCATTACAGGTCTTGAGGATATTATAATTTCTTGAATTACTGACTTAGTTTTGTATAAACTTACAGTCTTACTCATCATATCAACATCTTTTGCCTTTGATTTCATACTGCCAGACCTGCACATATCTCTTTGAGCAGTAAGTTTTTATACATGCTGATTCGACAAGAATGACATTTCCCTCTCTTAATATATTTTTTCTAAAGTGCTTGCTTTTAAGTTAACAACAGACTTGAAATATTTAAGCTGAACTGGTGAGCATTTTAAAGAAATTTCAAAAGCTTTAAAAGTTAGAAGCACCTGGGTAGAATGGCTTAGAAAATGTCTTCTTAACCATAACTCTAGGGTTGCTATAGCAATGTTCTAATAGTGACTTGTTAATAGAAGACTACCTAAATATGCCTTAAAAAAATCTGCACAAATTTGTGCAATATTTTTTTAATGCCAGTGCTGGTAACAAGTTTAAGAATCTGAAGACACTAGCTCATTTTCTTTGGGATGCTGTAAGACAGATGGAGCATCCTGGTTTTATCTAACTGGTTTGCTTTTATCTAAGCAAAATTGTTATCTAAGTTTTGTAGATAACAGAACAGACTGTCTCTGTCTTCAGCTCTTAATTACATGCACCAGCTACATATCCAGCTCCATACACCTTTTTCTGTGCACAGTATTTTCTAAATAGTTTTGTTGCTTTAAATGGTGCCTGGCTATGGCAGGCCCCTGTTACAATGTCAGCTGCAAAGTGATCCATTACCTCTATGCCATGTGCCATTTCTTTCTTCTTTTGATTCTTATCCCTCCCAGTGTGTTACTGACTATATAAACCCCTGGAACTGAATTGAACCAAACCATCAAACACAACAGTTTTTCACTAACTTCAGCTGAAGGATGAATTTGTTGTTGTTTTGTTTTGGTGGTGGTTTATTGTTTGGTTGGTTTGGTTTTGTCTGTTGGTTTGGTTTTCTGTAGCATTTCTTATTCCTGTTACTAAATATAATAAAGAATAGCAGCAGGTAAGATGTCCCACTGCATAAAAGTTAATACATTTTTCATGGTCTTCACAAAAGCCCTTTGAATGTGTCCTATTGCTTTGAGGTCATGCCCTTTAGGAAGGAAAAAGGCCACTTTGACCAGAAAAACAGTTTGTCCTTAGCCCTTAGAAAGAGTTAACTCCATCATCCGTAAGGCCTTCATTCATAGGAACTATTGCAATCTCCATCTTTGCTGTTGTGGACATTAAGAATATAACAACTTAGCAGCTAGGATACTTTTTCAAGGTTTTTATTAATTCCATTGTTTCATACTCAGTGTTTCACTCGAGTTTCACCTGTAAGACTGTAAACCCAACAAGAAAAAGTAGGAAAAAAATGACAAGAACTGTTGCTGTCATGAATCACTGTTTTACCAAGATTCATGAAGTTCTTTGGTAAAAAAAAATACATTTTTCTCTTTCTGTACTGAAACAAGCAGTCAAAATATATTGTTGATGGAAGGTTCATTGAGTCTACTTATTATTAAAAAAGTCAACAAGTACTGAATAAGATAAATGTTTTAATTTTGTCTTATAAGACTTTACACATTTACCAGATGTTTAAATCTCTTCTGTAGATTAGGACACCTTTACAGGAATGTCCTTTTGACTGATCATACTTCTTAAACATATTCATTCTTTTAATTTTATAGTAAAATCACTCCACTGCTCGTTCAATGTTTTTGTTTAACAATTTGTCATTTAGCTTCATTTTTTTCCCTTTCTGAACAGAACATTTTCACATAGTTTCTGAAGGTGATGATCACATGTTACAAAAGAAGCAGTGCTGGAATTTAGAATAATTATTTTCATTTTCATGGCTTTCAAGTTAAGATTCCAAATAATCATCATAGGTGATGATTAAGGTTGATTGATAATCATATATTGTATGATATGATGATTGAAGTTCAATAAGGTGATGTAGCCTTGTGACTGAGGACTGACAGGGGGAAGAAGTAACTGTCTGACAAAAAATAAACTTCTTTTATGGTAATTTTTGACACTTACTCTTTAGATTTGCTTTAAAAGCTTTCTCCAAATTAAACATTCCCAGATTATCAATAGATTCTGGTTCAGATAAAGTTCTTTGTGCTCAGGGAATTGCTTTCATGTTTTTTTACATCCTCCTTCAATTGTTTTTCTCAACCTCTTTCTCTAATCTCTGTAGTTTCCCTGTAATAGGCTGGTGTTTTTCATAAAAGATGCTGCTTATATCTTCATTTCTATGAAGCACATCATTTAGGCTATGCTGCCTATATTATTTTAGCTTGAAGTTAATTTTCTCTTGATTTGCCTAAGGTTTTCAGAGTTGTATTCTGCTGTCTTATGTATTTTCACTTTTTTTTTCATGAAACTTTTTTATTATGCTATTTCCTCCATGGAATTAAGTAATATTTCAACTATTTTTTAATCCAAAGGCTACTCATTACATTCAATGCTATCTTTTCCTTACATTGGGGAAATTTGTATACTTCTACATGATTTCTCTGTGAAATTCTTATGATTAAAACTAAAACCCAGTCAATTATTGACTTAATCAATTAACACTGTAGTGTACTCACTTTCACAGCTTTTTGTCCAGTCTTCATATTTGCATAGTTTCTGAATATTTACTAAAATTTCACAGATCTGTACTTGTGTCATAGAAGATAAAAGTATTCATCTGAACATACATACATATCAAAAGTGTATTTTTCTTTATTATTTCATCTCTTATTTTATTTGAACATTCTGAGTCATCCTTCAAGAATGGAAATTTTGGCTTGTGAGCTAAAGGATCAATTACAGGCTATGAATAGTCAATATGAACGATCCACAAACAATGCAGACGATTGTGGCATTGCTTACATTGAAGCAATTTGGTGTATGCCTACAAATAAAGAAAATCTGTTCACAAATGATTCACAAACAGTAAACTTACAGTAAATCTTATTTGCAACGTGTAATTTGACCTGATGTACATGAAATCAAATTTCAGTTGATGTTAGCCTTTTGTCAGATTTAACATTCTAGCTTCCTATAATGACAGCAAAATGTTTTTTATGTTAGAGCTCAACCTTCATAAACTGTTTCCATTTTAACCAAATGACTGCTCTATCCAGCTGCATCCTGCATGTTCTTCAGTTGCAGTTTATGTAATTCCTATCCTTTAATATAATTAACTCATTCACTGCTATTTCAGAATCCTCTGCATTTTCATTTCCAGTCATCACATTGATCATTTCATTTCCAGTCATCACACATCCACATCCTCCAGCTGATTATATGAAGGACCTCATTCAGACACAACTGTGTGCTTGGACTGTGCCAAGGACAGTGGAATAGTGTAAAGTCTGTGTAGGAGGGCTCTGTATCTGTTTGCTGTTGGTGTGACAACTGTAGTAGTTCTCCACTGCAGCACAGAAGTGTTCTGATGCCACATGGCCTCCTGGACCCACATAGATCTCTCTCAAGGGAGGGTAATGTTCTGCATCTGCTTCTCTCTCCCTATTAAACACTGATTGTGTGGCCAGTCTGGGACAAATAGGATGTAAAGACATTTTTCCACTAACCTCTGGGACCTAAATTTGTGATTATATTTCCAGGCCAGATTTGCTAAGGAAAACTGAATCAGGTATCTGGCCACTTTCAAAGTCAGTTTTCATCTGGTCTGCAGCTGTCATTTTATGTAGTTTGGCCTGTAACTCTCTAAAAACACATTCAAGGATTTTCCTGTAACTGGAAGACAAAACTGCAGGGTGCTATCTGAAAGGAAATGGGATTTTGTAATGGGCAATAAAACACTCTTACATGCTGTAAAGTGACTGAATTTATTAGGTCACACATTAAGAAGAAATTATATATTTATTAGAGTTACTGTACTAATATGGATATTACTTTTTAGGTATCATAGATGCTCTTATATATCCCCCCCTTTTTTTTTTTTGGTTCGTTGGTTGGTTTTGGTTTTTTTTGCATTAAGGAAAACCTACTGTTGATAGCAATTTTGCTCAGCTAAACAAAATGCCTTTGAAACCAAAAGTATTTAGCACCTGGAAAATTGCTAATTAGAACAATAGTTCTTGTGTAGGATAATGTTACCACCATGACTTGTATGCCAGTAGTAGCATTTTCAGGTCTTTTTTTCAATCAAGCTATACAAAAATTGTTTGTATTGCATTTCTGACTTCCAGATCTTTAAACACTGACAAGCACGATCCTTGCAATTGTTTCGTAGTGCTTTTATAACCGTGTACCTGGGCATGCTATGTTTAACATGTATGTTGACCAAACACTATGTTTATTCTATGTGGGTGGAGGGTTTTTTTTAAAGTGAAACAGGCAAACTTAGAAACCACCTACCCTTTGAAGCAAGTGCTTCTCACCTAAGGGAAAGAACACACTTGCTGCCCCTTACACTCATTTGTTCTGTTACTGTTAGAAGGCTAAGAGAAGAAAAGAGAAAGAGAAAAATGATCCTTTAAAATATTTAATTAATTTTAGTATTAATTATCTTCAAAAATTAGAAGAGTTTCTCTGTCAAAAAGCTGCATAGGGTCTTGTGCTCAAAAAGGGCATGGTGTGGCGGTGAGACATGAAAAGCTGTGAGTTTGTACTCCTCCTTCTCTGTACTTCCCAGTGAGCATCCTTAACAGAATGACAAAAACATTTCAGTTAGCAGCTTTTCTGCATCTGAAAGGATCTTGCTGTTGTGTACATATGCATACACATGTCTAAAAAGAATAGCCATAGTGCATCATTGCCTAGCAATAGAGCATAGAGAAAAAGTGCAACCCTGATACACAACTATTATGCAGATGTTGTGATTGTTTGAAACCACTGCCTGTATTCACCATGTCTCAGCATGTTGGCAATCTCCATATCAAAATCTAGAGGATGATAACAAGTTAAAAATCATCATTAGTCCTTTCTTATTTAATTTATTAGTAGTTTCTCAAATTCTAGAGGAGTGCTTGATATAATCAGTTGAAGATATATCAGGATAATTTAATACATTAATAGAGGCTCCAATTGAAGCTCAAATTTCTTTCTGGGCTTGATTATAGATCTGTAAAATATTTCTTTGCAGCTATATTAATTGGTAATTTGGCAGAAAAAAAAATTACAGCAAATTAACCTCTAATAATCATCTTTTACTAAATGAGTTTGCATCTTCTGATCTGAGTATAGAAAGACAGAATATTTAACCCTAATCCACAGAGGGATCCACAGAGACTGTGCCCTTGGGACTGCTGTCTGAACCCCACCCTCAGGAACTGTGTCTTGTGGTGTTAGCTCAGTTAAGTGACTTCTAAACTTGTCTAACTAGACTGTCTCTCAATCTAGTCTTACAGTTAGTTGTTTAGCTCCTTGGGGACTCATCCCTACCCAGGTGGAATTAGTTGGCTGGTGAGTCAAAGGATGAGGCCACAGAATGAAACACACCTATAGGACTCAGGCACTAGCTGCAAGTATGTCTTGGTTAGTGGAGGATGTTTGATTGGTCCCCCAAATGATCTGGTAACAGGTGGAGGAAGACCTGGAGGCTAGTTGGAAGTTATTAAGCAAGAACTGTCAACCTTCACCGCTCCATATCTGCCAGATGGTTACTGGGTAAGTTATAGTAGCAAAGTTCCAGTTTAGTAGGTCATGTTCTTCTTATTTTCATGTATTTACATGTCTGGGGCAACACAGCAGGTGACAATACATACAGTGTGAGGCAGGTAAAAGAGCTAGATCACAGGTACACAGCAAGTACTAGCCAATGCTATTCTTGGCAAGTTTTAAAAAAATCACAACCAATTTCTAACTAACATTAGATTATAAGCATATAGCTCTATGTGAATGAGATTTTTACACAGCACTGGGACATTGCTGTCTAAGTATCAGAAGTCTGAAATAAGTCAATTATTTTTATCTTGGCAGTTTATTATGTTTTAATTTTCTTACTCCCTGTGTAATCTAAGTTAATTCAGTGTGCAACACGTAATTTGTAACAGCTTTAAAGTATTTGTCTGTATCTCTTTTCATAATTGAATGTGGACTTTTTCATCTGCAGCAAATTCACAAGTTTTCTATTATGGATTCTTACAGTATCACATAGCATATTATTTTCCCAGATCTGATGGTATTTACATTGGGTTTTGAAGCATCTAAAAGAAGTTTAACATTAGAGTAAATGTGCAAACATTTAGTTTGCACATATGATGATGTGCAAACCTGAGAACAGCAGGGAAATAACACTTCTTTGCAGCATGCAGTATATAACTGTACAACAAAGACTGGACTGACAAACACAGATCTCTAGGCTGTGCTTCTCAGGGGTGTCATACCCAATTTGAGTGTACAGTATTACTGGATGACAACATTTGCTAGGTCTTTATCTTATCATACTGTGTTAATTGTCTTTAATATGTTCATTATTGGCAGTATTTTTTTCCATTGAATTCTGCAAATTGTGCAGCCAACTAACTTGTGATTGCCAGTACTTGATATGAGCTTTTGTCCCTTAGTTTTGATGAGGCTTAACTTCCGATCACTTTCCTCAGCTGAATACGCATATTTCACTGAACAAACATTTTAGTGCAGATAATGTTACTCAAAAAGAAGTTAAAAAAAAAAAAAAATCTGATTTCTATACCTATTTTTTTTAGCTTAACACTCGCCCTCTCCCTGCCACCCTCCCTCCCCACAACAGCTTGCTACCAGTAATTGGAAATAGTCTCTACTTTCTGAAGTAGTGTGCTAGTACTGCTGGTAAGCCCATCCATCAGTCCCACAAACAGAACTAGTAAACATTAAGAATGTGAATGACTATTCCCGGAAAAACATGTGCACTATTTCTATAGGGTCTAATAATGAAAATTTATGGCAGCAAAAGCACTCCAATTCATAGTGAAGCGATCCACACTGAAGAAATGTTTCAGTAGAAAAGATGAACAGAATATCCAGAAAGAAATTTCTAACAGCTACAAAGACTATAACAAAAGCAGACATTGTGGCAGTAGAAAACAAATTGCCAGCTATTGTAAATCCTATTATTTTCTCAATGTGCCTAAATAGCATACTACCAGGACTCCCACTGACATTACTAGCGTGGAAATAGAATATTATTGTGAATGCATTTTCAAAATATTATAGAAGCCAACAGGGTCCACATAACTGTCTGTAGATTATGCAATATAAGATATCAAGCTCTCCTTTGCCTTTGGTGTCAAAAAGCGTATTTCTTACTCAGAGAGAGCCTGATTTTTGGTAAGGCCTCTGTTTTACCACAGTAAATATAAGTAAATGTGACTAGTCCATTCACAGGTTTAGAAAACATTTTTACCGCCTGATTTTCCTTTGACTCATGCAGTCTGCTATGGCTTTGACCTGTTTCAATTTTGTCACAAGACTCTTCCCTACATGAGGCATGTTGTGAGGAAATGTAACATGTCATGGCTGAATGTCATGTCCATGTCTTCATGCTTTGCCCAAATCTGTTACAGCTATCAAAACTCTTTCCTCCCTCAATACAAAATAATTGATTTATATATAGATTTCCAAAGAAGTAAGAGGATTTTTTAAAATCCCATTTCTTTTTTCTACTCTATAGGTACATTGGAAAAAGCTCAGTCATACTTCATAAGAGTTCATTTTGTTGGTGACACATTGAGGAAGGTATGTTCACACACATATTTCAACAATATACACTAATATTTTTTAAAGTTATTAAGCAATTTACAAACTTTAATGACCAAAACACTTTGAAGATCTAGATTCTAAATCAGGAAAATAATGACTTTTGCAATAGAAGCTGAAAACTTAGAACACTGGCAAGTACAAAGGAAGATTCAGATTCATCAATACAATTGTAAATTTTTTTCAGTTCAATTGTTTTTGCTGTCATATGACACTAGTCTAGACATTATCATTCCCCTTGGGAGTTTCACAGTGCAATAACAGAATTAAAAAATAAGTTTGCCTCAGATGTGTAACTTTTTAAAAATAAACCCGTCAAACTGCTACTTAAAGCAAAATGTACATTATGTTTAATTCTGGTTATTCATACATTCTGATACCAGTTTCTAACATGAACCTGGATGTTTAGATTTTCCAACTTTTTCACTTAAGTCACCCTGTAAATTCAAGGGGAAAAGCAGCCTCTTAAAAAATCATCATTTTGAATATCCAGATAACTTGAGATATATCTCTCTGAACTCAATGGCTTTAGTATTTCAGATTTCTCCATCATTTCCAGTGTAGAAGCCTAACTGTCATTGTCAAGTGATTTAAGGAAATGAGTTTTCTGTAGTGGTGGCTGATTTTTATTTGATCCATGTGCATAAAGCCTTGCATTTTAAATTCTTACTTTTTAATTTTAATATGAGTAATTTGTTCAAAGTCTTCCATGCGGGTTTGCTATACAGAGCCAGGGCTGTATGAAAACACCATGTATATTAAGACTTGGGAATGCTGAGGAATGGCAGCAGTGAATTTGAGATTATAATTTTTACCATGCATAGTACAAATTTCCAGAAGAAGCTGAATTTATAAATCTTTCACTATGATTGTCTCCAATAAAAGCTTCTCACAGAAATGTACCTATAGTCTTATACATGAAAAAACATTTCTGTATAGGATTTAATGTAGAAACACATGAAGATTTGAAGAAAATTCTGAGGGCATGCAGTACCATCTTCACAGAAGACAGAGAACAGATTTTCAACATGTGAAGTGTAATAGGTTTTAACTTGCCTGATAAAAATTTCTCAGGCCTTTCTAGAGTGTAAGTTCCACGTTGCATACAGAATTAATTGTAAACCACATGAGATTAACCTTTTACAACAGATCTCATACTTCTTTATTTTGCTGGAACTTTATGAGCCAGGTTATGTACATTCCACATCACTTTACATGTTCTCGCAAAACATACATTATATTACATCTTCAAAGCTTTCATGCAGAAGGAGTGTTAAATCTTCCAATGCAAACTGCAGGGTATCAGTAAGAATTTCACTGAGCAAGACAAGCTGCATATTGTAATATAGATTGGACACTACAGCTGGGTGAAACCTTAAATGTATGAATGAATTCCAAGTAAATAACATAAGACTATGTCATACTAGTATTTCTAAGAACATCAAATAAATATCAGCATTTTTCCCATATACCAGCTGCAAAAGTTAGTAGGACTTACATTCTTACACATCCCGTGCCTGCATGTGCACACACATCTGCCCACCTGCAATTCCTTTTTTTATTAATAACAAAAAAAAAAAAAAGTGAGAAAAAAAATTCAGAGTGTCATTATTTTACTATAAAATTCCCAATACAGAGTCATTTTTAGAAATGTAAACCGTTCAGGTGACAGACAAGCAGTGTTTGGATTCGGAAGTGAGAAGCCACTGTGGTACACTTAAATAGAGCAGTTACATAGCTCACATATCAAGAAAATTCCAGCAGCTCAGAAATGCTGGTAAAAACCTGCAAATTCAACAACTGTGATGAATAATTCAAAGCATCCTCTCAGTGCAAGCTTTCCCACACAATTTTCCAGCTTGACACAAATTCAGATGTTACAGTGTTTGTACAAACACAAGTTTCACAGCACACAAAATTCACTTTCAATAAACAAAAATTATCTCACACACAGAATTCCATTGCAATGTGGCAAAATGTGCACACTGTGTTTTGCAGGGCTTGCACGTATAATAGCCCCAGCAGTGAGCTTTAAACTCTGACTTTAGTTCTTTATTGATATAATCACAAAATTGCTATAAACTAGTAAATAACATTAAGATGTACCTGCTGGAAATGGATGTTCACTTCCAGTTGGTTCATATGCATGTTGTGAACTTGTCTGCTCCTCCTGCAGCCTCTATAGCCTTGGTAGAAGACAGATTTGGAAGAGAACATCATGAAAAGTGTGTGGTACAATATGACTCACAATTTATATTGCACAAATTTCTTCATGACTTGATTCCAGTTTGCTATCAAGACAGACACTCTAAAGAAAGAATAGAAAAAAAAAAAAAAAGTGTGTATTTATTGCTGGTATCTGCTTTACCTTTGGACAGACTAAAGCTATTTTATCAGCATATAGTTTTGCCACCTGACTTGCTAACTATTGGTTCTCTCTGAACCCTAATAATTCTAAGGGAGCAATAAGACATACTAGAGTTCATTTCCTCCTGTCAGCCAGCCAAAGGATTAGGGCTAGAGCTGCTATTCTATTCCCAACCTTAGCATCAAAACAAGTAATTTTTTATTTTTTTTTTAACTACAGTTTGAATTTGCTAATGACAAAGGGAACTCCCAGTGGGTGTGACAATCATGAGATAATCAGCTTTAGAGGATTAGAGGACCCCAAGGGTGTGATTAGCTCAGGTTGGCCAAGCCCTCTGTCATGAATTAATTCAGAAATGAATATTTGCATTCCAACACTGCATCTTAGTGAAACCAATTTGCAGTCTAAGAAGCATTTTTTTTCTTTTCTTTTTTGTTTTGTTTTGTTATGAAAAGCAATTCACATTGCACAAGACAATTGGCAGCTGTGGCTAATGAAATGTGAGATGATTAAGCAATAAGGATGTGAATTTTGTGTGATTTACTTCTGTCAATGATCTTTCAACACAAAGAACATGTTCATTGTTATTTTTAGTCAGTCTTTTGCCTACACTTTAGTTAAATACTTGATGGAATATTTTCAATTCATTTGATTCCATGGTTGGCAATCAGATAACTTTTCCTTCCATAATTAGCAATTATCAACTGTACAAAAATACTGAATGCTGTTTGGTTTGCATAATAAACAAAGAGTAGAAGTGATGGTAGCAAGATTACTGCACTGAAAATATATCTTTTGTGCACTTGACAGCTATTTGGGAATTTGAAATGGTGTTACATACTTATGGATGCACTAGAGAAATGGCCTATATATCTGACAGTTACAGTAAATCCAAGCAGGCAAAATTGTCGCCTGACACAAATTTAGCCAATGCATTTGATAAAATAGGCCAGGGGAACATAATATGTCAATGCAGCAGTAATTTAAATCTGTTTTATCAAATAAAGGAGAATAATTGTGTGCAATAAGAGAAACAGATACAGATTTGTATGGATAACTTTTTGGTCTAAGAGAGTTCATTGTATGTAGGAAGGATAATAGATGAATAGCAATCATGGGCTTCTTAGTATGGCTTACATATGCACTATCTCTTTTCTTTATATCCATTTGCCTGCTGGTTCCACAATCTGTTCTTCAGTGTTGGCAATTTCTTGGATACAATTTTTTTGTGATCTACTTGTTCTGATTGTGTATCTCAGTTTCTGTGTCTATAAAATGAAAATTACTGTGATGAACTCTTTCTAAAAAATGCTTTGAAATTTAGTTACAAGCACATTAAGTACCATCAGTAAAGACAATTCATTTTTGTGTTTTCTTGCCTGAACTTACTTTTCTTTAAAAATGTTTATTCTTCTCTTTGGGAAAAATTAAGAATAATTGCATTCCAGTACTGCCTATGTTCCCATCAGAAATTGTTTTTTAAATGAACACGTGTATCCTATAGTTCTCACTGCTGACTTCCTGCTTTATCAATCCATTCTTCTGTCATATCCACCAAAACTTATTTAATCTGTCTATAAAATGTTTCTCTTTACTGAATTTAGTCAGATTTTTCTGTTACACTCCTTAGCAGAAACTAATGTTTTGGGTTTTGATTTTTGTGGTTTTTTTTTGTTTGTGGTTTGGTTTTTTTGGTGTTGGGTTTGTTTTTTTTTTTTTTTTTTCTTTATTTGTCTGCATTGTCTACCTAAGTACTTGAAAGCACTCAGCAAAATCTGTACTTGTGTTTCTCCGCCAGTAGTAGCAATAGTCATAGCTGTAGCCCTGATGACAGAAAGGCAGTAAGATACTTAAGCCTCTTAGCCTGAGTATTAAATTGTCCTATGTTATGTGGCCTGGAGAAAGGAAGGGAATAGAGATTGGAGTTGCTGGGCTTTCACTGGGCTTTTTTGAATTGTAACACGTGTTAATCCAAAACCTGAAGGTTAGCTGCTACTTTGTTCTTAATACTTGCATCTGCCTTGTTTCTTTAGAGCACTTCTGTACTTAATATCCTTTATTAACATTTTAAAAGGAAATTTTAAAGGAATGGCAATCGTTTTGTCTCCCTGTTGGGATACTCCTTCCTTAAATCCCTTTGCAACCTGTTTTTCTCTCTTCCCCGATTAATCTCTCCTTGAGTGCACTCCAGACACTGACAAATTTATCTATGGGTTGTATGGTTTGAGGGCTGTGCCTTAAAAACTGGAAGTCTAAGTAGAGTGGTGCAAATCTTATCTTATTTTTATACACTGCCATAAAGCACTAAATATAAAATTAGGTAAACTTCTTGTGAGCACTGGAGTCATTAATAGCCCGACTGTGAAAAACTTTTAGACTTAAATTTCCATTTGATTTTGGTGGGTGCATAAGTGATTCCATAATTCTGGCCTTTGAAGACAGATGAAGAAACACTTTTTAGCTGTGAATGGTCTTATCTTATGCAATGGAAAGCAGTCAGCAGTGAAGGCAACTTCATTGATAACACTGCAGTTCATTCACATTCAATATAGCACTCTGCTTGCAAAATTGTATTCCATATTCTGCCTAATAAATACTAATAAGTCTGCATCCATTGTATAGGGACAGTACCTTCCTAAGGTGCATGTTACCAGTCTTGGTGGGAGCAGAGGAATGTGTGCTCCTTCCAGTATGACTACAACCAAAATTGTCTCTGATTGGGGTGATTTTTTCCCCCCATAGCCACAGTCAACAAAACCTGCAGAGTTGCTCTTTGTCAGAGGACAGGCTGCTGCTGTACACAACTGAGCAAACAATGCTGCCAAACTGAGAGTGCTTTGTGCAGTGGGTCCTCTGCTCCTTCAGAGCGCCCCATGCCTGAGCCTGCCCAGATCCAGCCAGACCACTGACTTCCCAAAGGAAGGCTACAGAAGCTGTGGAGAATAGAGTGTAAGGAGTTGCCCTATTTTCTATATTGTCTATTTCTATGCAGATGATTTCTCTCAGAGGAATCAGAGGAATGAATAGGGGGACCAACCAAAACTTAAAAAAGAGGACAGATGTGTCCAGCATAACATTGATAAGAACAGAAATAGGGATTTTTCAAATTCCACAAGGTGCCTTTCTGTATCTTCAGGAGTCTCAAAACTGCGCCCCTTAATGTTTCAATTTCAGGTGTTAAAGTACCTTGCAAGTCACAATTCTAATTCTTAAGTACTTGTTCCATTCATGTATAGTGAACAGTTGGGGTTTTTTTCAGTTCATGTTGAATGATTCATACTATACCATTTTAGGATGCTAAACAACTGTGATACAACATATCTTTCATATTTTCCTTAAAACAGTGAAGAAATCTTGAAAATGTTTTAAGCTGAGTTTTATCCAAATAAAAAAGCATTGGCTGCAGCTATTCAAATAGCGTGGATAATAGGTCACCAAACTGAACAGATTCTTCTCAGACCACTAACGCTATCATGACCATGAATGTAAAATTTCTGTTGCACATGATATAGATCAAGGATTTTCAGGAGTCAGACAGAGAAATATCCTTTCAAACACCGCATTTTATTTACAACCACAAGTAAGTTTTCATCTTTCATTAGAATACAATTTATGGCATTTATTTTATTAGGTTTATTTTGCAAATGACTTCCTAAGCTTAACTGGAAAGGTAGGTAGGCGGTATCAATGTAGATATGATGATGGATGATGATGATGGATAACCGGGTTTTGTAATGGTGTTTTAACCATACTGCTGTTTGATAGCAAGCATCATATTAAAGGGTGATATTCAGCACTCACTGAAAATAAAAGAAAGCTGGCTTCTGTACTAAGTTCGGTTATGAAAATATCTATTCTGGAATTTTTATATGATGCTCTGAGTCTCTATTATTGATCAGTCACAGCCAGAGAAGTCAGTTGCTTCAAGGCATTGTAGTAATCGTAGAGACCAGTGGCTGAAAGGCTGTGAGTCCTTGAAGTCCTCAGCCTGTGTTCACTCCCTAAGTATGGTCCACATCTAGTTACTGTGGTCAGCCATCATTTCTGCATTTATTCTGTGTCCACCCTGACCCACATACTAGAAAAAATTGTCTCTTGGGGTTTCATAAAGGAAGAGAATAGAGAGAAGGACTGAAAAGACAGTAACCTTGACCAGTATTATAAAACATGAATTAAAGCTTCTAGTCCCCTGTAACATGATCCAAGGTGCACAGTGTCTCAGGGAACATTTGCAGACAACCTGCAGCTAGCTCACAGGAGGTGGATCTTAATGCCTTATTACAGTTCTGTGTCCAGGACTGAAATTTGCTTTGATAACGTGGAAGCTGTCCGGGTTTTCTTCCTGCAAAAGTAACTGTCAATATGAAACTTCTTTCATACAGCTTCTGTTCTCTACAAGGGGCTCAAGAACCATGAAGAAAATGTCCTCACTTAGCAATAATACAAAGGCCTAATTAGTCCACACATTGTTTTAGCTGTCTGTATTTTCCCTAAAAAATTAGTAATAAGGTCTTCCAAAGGCTCCTTTTATCTGTAAAAAGTTGCTAACTTAGAATTTTGCTCAATAATTTTGCACTGTTGTTTTATTCTTCCCTTACACAAAACAGAGATTGGGTAGGCATCATGGACACGTAAGAGTCAATCCAACATCTGACAGAGCTCAAATGCAGATTAACTTGCATGTGTTTTATTACATTTTTGCCTCCTGGCAAAGGAACAGCCAAAGCCAGTTTTTCACATGCCCAAAGATTTTTTTCTTAACAAAAATTTAAGTACCAGATAGCATGCTATTATGTATGCAAACACAAAGCCGTGATTAATACATAATAAATTTAAACCTAGGATACAGGGTCAGTTTCGAGAAGGCACCCAGAGTATATGAATTTCTGTGTTGGATTTGTACCATGGATGTTCCCACAACACAGTCCTCTGGAGAAAAATGTGTACTTGTTTTCATTCCTGTAAAATTTGAACATGTGCAAAGCTGATGTTTAGCATGGAAACAACTCTGCAGTGTGCAGTGCTGCTGTGTAATTATGGTGCATTTGAGAAAGTGGTTGCAATAGCTGTTTCCCAGATATAAGTACCCAGTCCCTCTCACAGCAGCGAAAGTAACGATCCTTCTTTTAAGTAATAAATGCTTGCTAACCAGTATTACCAGTATTTCCCCCTTGAACTCCAAAATAGGAGCAAAAAAAGAATGACTTTGCTTGGTATTCATGAAATAATTTGTTCTAGAAAAAGCTTTATATCAATTTTTGTATTTCTGAAAAGGACATCTCAATGTTTGCTTCAGTGATGAATCAAAACATCTTTCATGAAAGATGCAACACTGGGCACACACATCTTGCAGATTCTTGCAAATAAACTTAAATGTATTCATTGTACATGAATTTCAAAAGACTTCCTGTCCCATCCACAAGGGTAAGGCTTTAAAAAAAATAAAAATAAGTTTTTGGAGATGTCTGACCTAAGATAAATACTGCTATCAGCCACCACCCAGTCAGACTCACCACTGAGTCAGACTCACCAACTGAAAGTAAAGTTAAAACCAAGATTTGATCCAAAATTTTTCCCAGAATTAATTAACTGAAGGCTTTTTGAGGCTAGACTTTCTCAGTTTGTTCTACATTTATTTTCTGTGTTTTAATTTTGTGATGACAGCACTATGCCTGTCTGTTAGCAATGTCCAAATTTCTTTTAGATTGCTTTTAGAAGGAACAGGGTGGCTGCTTAGCTGCAGGGAAGGAGTAGAGGCACAGAACTGCCCCCTTTCTTCATCGCCTTTTTTTGATTCGGAGACAGTCAGCTGTGGATCTCTGAGCTCCATTTTGGATCTTACAGAGTGGAAATTTTCAGGAAATCTCTTTCTAGAAGAAAAATATGTAATTCATTTGTCTTCTTATTTGCCATTAAGTTTTCTCCAAAAATGCACAGATTATTGCTAGCACAAAAATCTGTCAACAGACCATGGGCAATATTGTGCATGGTGTGGTGTAATCAGAAGTTAGCTGCCAGGGCTATAGGTGTTCTAGTAAACTAGACCAAGTGGAGCCCATAACATGCCCAGCAATATTACATCAACATTTGTTGTCACTGGAGACAGAGAAGTTAAAGTATGACGTTGATTTCTGACTGCTCAGAGGCTGAGCCAGGAGCTTCTTGAGAAAATCTTGTAAGTCTATTGGAGTTTACCGCTGTCATTGCCAGAGAAAGGTTGTAATGTCCAGTACCGTATCACCATCTAGACATCTTCACTTATCTATGCAGTTTTTCTAGTGTAAGTGTCTGCTCTGAGATCTCACCGTGGAAACTGGTTAGAGTGTGTAGTATAGAGGTAACATGCAGTTATTACAGCTTCGTAGTCATGCTGTTATGTGTGAACAGGTTTCTGGTTCTACAGAATACTTAGGTTTCTCTCATTTAGCACAGTTATGTTTTATCAGCAAAGAACGTCAGTTATTTAAGATGACTTTTCATATGATACAGTGGTGTTTAGTCAAGTGTAAGATGTGTTACTTTCAAACTCAGATAAAAAAGTGGGGTTTAATCAAACTTGGAGCATCTGAAAGTTAATTCCTAATCCTAATATGCTGAAGCAGGACAAAATGGAATAAACATCAATAATTTTCAGAGACAAATTAGGGGAAAGTGTTCCTAACTCTCACAGTAGTGAGATTCTGGAAGAGTTTTCCACTAATATAATGATGGTTTCAAATACTGAACTCAGTTTCTGGAGGGCACTTTCAGTTTTGGAAGATTTGGCCTTGATTAACTAAGAGTTTCCTTCCTCTGTTTCTAAGGCTGCTAACATACAGGTGTACATGTATTTCTTCTCATCTGAACTACAACAATCAATCAGTGGGAATGTTCAGGGTACCATTGTTAACATGGTTAAAGGCTGGGAGGATCAGGGCTTTGACTTTCCATAATTTAGCAAAATGGTCTTGTAAGTCCAGGCTGGTAAGTATTAGAAAAAATACAAATGGTTTGAAAAGTCTGCTGTGGTACATGCAGAGAAGGCTGTGGTCCCACATCACAAATCAAATCTTTAGGAATGCCCTTCAAGTGCTTTGGGCTTTTCACATTACTTTATTCCCCAAAAGAATACGGGAACTTGTGATCAAAGATGGTTGCCCTTTGTTTTTTTTTTTTCAATTCTCTGTTTCACTTGCATACTTTCCATGTGACTACCCGTATCAGGGAACAGAATGCATACTTAATAAGTGTCCTCAGTCAAACTCAGATTTCACAAAGATGATTTAAAAGTACATCTCCCAACTATAATCACACATTACTTCATATTAATACAGGTTTTAAGTCTGAGTAGATTTTATAGTATAAAAAAGCACCTCTTTATATCTATATGAGTCAAGTGAATAATTCACCATGAATAATTTATAAGATGAATTGAGGTTCCTCTTTCATGTACCACCTACATGAAATAATTTCATTTATTTTACTTCTTTTTTTCTGTACTTTAAAAAAAAAAAAATTAATTCTGAGGTAATATGCACTTCTGAAAGCTGAGCTCCCTTACCTATTGATGCCTGGTCAAGAAAGATACAAGATTCTGTATCTTGAATGCATAAGCAGAATATAAATAAGTTGTGGAAGCAAATGTTTTAATTACAGATTTTAAATCTGGTTTTGACAAACAGTGCTTAATATGAAACATGCTTTCGGAAGTTATTACCAGGAGTAATGTGAATAGGATAAGATGATTACGTAAATCAAATGCAACAGAGTATTCAGAATCATATCTCAATTCATGTGCAGGTATTTTTTATGGTGAATCCTCTTTTGGGATAGATGTACAAGAGGTACATTACCTATTTTAAAGGACCCAAAGTACTCCTGAGGAATAGAGCAGTGAGTGCAGACAGAGAACATGCTTTCTGTCTCTGTGGTGCCTTTCAGGAAGGTCTCCAGAGGGAGCAGCATTATACAACAGAGAAAGCATGGCTGAGGCAATCACATTATTCCCTTGGTACATCAAAGGCTGTCTTGGGTATACAGGTTAGGGCAGCCTCAGTCCCTTTTTAACATATGCCTGCAGCTAGACCAATTCCAGCCTGTCCAAAAGAGAGGAACTGGGAGCACCTCCCTCCCATGTCTGTGCTAAGCTTTGCACCATCTCGGAAAGGAATCAGGCCTCTAATACCTGCTTTATAGGGAGTTTCAGACTCTTAATCCTATTTAAATTTTAATATGAAGGCTTGTTATAGTTTCTGTAATTTGAGGCATTAAAGGCAGATGAAGCATCTTTAACCATAAAAGCTTCATTGCTCTAATTTATGATACCTGCATTTTAAGCCCTCCCATAAAGTGGATTGTGTTTGGGGGATGATAGTTCACAGTAAGGAAATGTGATCCATCAGGAAACTGTTTACATTAAAACATTTTGACAGCAGCAGTAATTAAACCTGTTTCCCAGGTGCAGAGCAATATTTTAAATGCCCCTCTGGCTACAATACAATTCAGCTTTGTCTGTCTTTCTCCCTTATCATCTACTGCAAAAACAAGATAATGAGAAAAGGGCAAAATATAAGGAGGGCTGGACTAGCAATTAGTAATAAGTATATAATCAGTATGTTAAAATCTCATTTTAACTGATTTGTGTATTAGTTTGTATGACACTGAAAAATCCTTTTGTGCATTTCCATGAGCCTGAGAAACAGTAAATGGCACCAGTGCTTCCTTCTATGAGAAGTTATAGCCTAACATGATCATTTGAAACGTGAGTCGGCTTTAGAGCACAGCTATGCAAACATTTTTAGGCAGACAGCATGTGATTTTATTTTTTCTGTGAACTTTTCTTTGAGTAACAGTGCATGAAGACTGGCAAATCCTAAATACCTGGTGAACTCATGAAAGCATAATTTGGACAAGTACATATCTGTGCCACGAAGCCAAGGGGAAGATTTATTTGACCGACACACAGCACAGATTAGATGCTGCACCCTGTCAGTTTGCTAAAATTCTTTTAACACCTCATGCCCAGGCTAACTTGCTTCCTCTCATCCTCTTCCTTAAAAGCCCCAAACTGACAGGTGAATGGGTATTTCACTGTCCACTCAATGATATCTTTTGGGAGTATCCAGTCAGTCCTGCTCTCATCTTCATCCATCAGAACATCTGACCAGCATGCATCTGAAATCTTTAGAAGACATCTTTGGAAGCAGGGTCCCTGGCATGGGACTGCTCTTGCTACCATAGCCAACATCTAATTTTCATCTCTCGAGTATTTGGCCCTGGCACACCTACCTATTTAACTCTTTCCTGGTTATGACTGCATTGTCACGGTCACTGTTTCAAAAGTGGACAGCTCAACCTGAGAAATTTGATGACATTGGAGGGATGTGGTGACTCCTCGCAGTAGGCTGAAGGCAGGAATAGCTGTCAACCAATAAAAAGTTTTGAGGGCGAGCAGGACAGTCACAGGAGATCTGAAAAAGAAAGATTTTAATGCCACCCTATTTCATGGCCAAATGTGTTTGCCTGCTCTTTCCAATGCAGTATTTTCTACAGCAGATGAATGGAGAATTATCACTGCTTGTAAATACTTGAGAGCATATATATCATGTGCTTAACAGAAGTATTTATTATTTAGAAACACCTTTAAAAATTTCAAAAAGCCATTATTATCAAAATACTAAATGTCATCATTATTGTTCTTACACAGCTTATATGCAAATGCATGCTGCTCTTTTTTCCTCTTTCATGTATTTTTTTTTCCATATTGTGAAATAAGGCACTGTACAAAATTGGCATGTCACTTGTACAATCTGTAGTCGCTACAATAAAATCTTCATCACTGAATCAGAAACTCTGGGAACACGTTCATATTCAGTACTAATTCCAATCATTTCTATGGCTGCTCAGCAGCTCTGCACTGTGGTCAGGAAGCTATGTAGAAATGTCAGCAGCATGGGTCTGTGCCTGGTGTAAATGAGAGCCACTTCAAAATAAAAGGGATTTTTGAGTGTATATGCAAATATATACAAATATTTGTTAGAAGCAAAAGCCACAGTTCACCACCCATGTTATTGATAATGGAAGTGATCTGATTTAGCACAGCTATAATGATCATGTTTTAATATGTATGGTCCAGAAGCTATTTGTTAAAAAAACACAACAAAGCAGATCACCAGAGACATTGCTCATAAAAGAGAAAATATTATGAATTTTCATACAGTTATTGTCAAAGGACATAAGTGGGCAGAGCGAGTAAACTGTTAATACTCTACATGTCCAATGCCTCTACATGCTGCACTGCTGAAGCACAGCCCACTCTTTTCTATCTGGGTTTCTAGGCTAAGAGGCTGCCTGGATCACCAGAGGACTGGAAAGGACTGTCTTTAAGCAGTGTAAGAAATATCTGTCAGGAGTTGTTTTAAAAACCTGTACTACAGGAAAGATCATAGTTTGCACCAGTGGCCTGGGTTAGTGTCACAAAACTGCAGCTCAGTGCCGTGCTGTGTGCTGGTGCCATACCTGTTCAGTGTTTATATACCAAGAGTCACAGTACTTCTGTAATGACAGGACAGAGTGATGTCCTGTCTTGTTCATTGAGGAATTAATTGTACTTGTTTTAGAGTTAGCTGTTAAGGAGATTAGGAAGGTGAAGCATAGCAGGGGAGCTGTGGTTGCATGGCAACTGGAAAGAACAGTAACATCTGGTATTCTTAATTTTTTAGAACTTGTAGATCTTTCTGCCATCATATAAATATTATTATTTCGACTACTGTGCCTCATTATTACTATTTATTAGCCAATAGCTAGTATCCTTGATGTTACCAGATAACCAAAGGGCAAAATTAGATAACATTGGATGCTGTGATGTTAAAGTCAGCTTCTTAATTCCCAGGCACTGTTAGCCCGAGAGGATATTCTCAAGAAGCAGCATAGAGGAAACAGTCTATCCTCATCTGAAAGACTAGCTCTGAGTTTGTCAGCCAGTGCTGTTAGCTGCTTGAATGTATGGTATCTCTCCTGTCTGCTGAAACAATAGGTCTATTTGAAATTGTGTTTACTTTCCTCCTGCAGGGCCATTTCTTTCCTGTTGGGAGGGCAGTAAGACCAGGCCATCTGTCATAAGAACAGCATCTCTAAGAAAAACTGCATTAACTGCGCTTTAACTCATCTTCCTTGATAATTTCCCCACTTGTGTCTCCAACTGTTTCATGTTTTATTTCTGACAAACAAAAGAGCCTTATTAAAGCAGTGGTTTGCTTCATTCATTTTTGAAATAAAAATGCAGTAAGCGATAGGGTGTCAAGCACAGACCAGACTGGTTTTCTTCAGCTGCTTTTAAGCATTTGACATCACTCACCCATCCTGTGGTTTTCTTCAGCGGTTACTTTAAAACATAGAAAAGCAACAACAGAGGGGTTCTTACAGAGCTTCCCACTGGGGAGCAGCAGATGTTGGGCAGACTCAGCAAGCACCACAGCACTCGGCTTGCACGATACCTTGGAAAGCCTCCCTGGCCTTGCCGCCCCAGAAACAAGCTCTATTTTAAGCTCTCCTCTGCCTCTGTATAGACCCTCAAACCAGCCCATTCCTAAGGCAAAGCTGCTGATTTCATCAAGCCCAAATGGCAGTGGAGCTTTGGAGAGCAGGAGCTGTGAGGGAGGGTGGCTGTGCTCCCCACACCACTCATCCATCACCTCTCTCCTCTGGACCCCCTGATTTGCCCAATGCTGGACAGAAAATAAATACAAAGGAATACCTTATGCTAAAACCCCTTTTTTCAGCCTGAACGTTTTGCGTCAAGCAGGGACCTGTAGTATGTGAACATCAACAAGGAACAATTTTTGTCAGTTGATGAGCTTCAGCGAACCTCGTGTGTGCATTTGCTTGGCTGGTACAATTCTGACTGTCTCCCAAGAAGCTGAGGAGAGTATTTTGAAATAGCTAACAATTGTGTAAACACGGAAAATTACTTTCTTATATTTTAAAATATTGACTAGACTAGCAGATTGTATAACTGATACATAAAAATTTTCTTTTGCATATTCTGCCTTTAAGACTTAATTTCATAAAACCACCATTATAAATCCTCTTTTGCTACTTTCTATTCATTCTTTTGTTCAGATCTTTTTGAGAGTTAGCCCAGATTAGAATTCATCATCTCTAAAAAAAAAAAAAAGAGAGAGATGCTAAAGGTATTCTTTCTTCGGTGTTCATCTCCAGCCTTTCTTGACAGGCTGTCAAGAAATATGTCTCTAAAAAGCCAGGTTAGATCCTCAGAGACAACCAGTGATGCAGTTCTTAGTAATGTGCTAAAACCCAGTCAGAGTGCACCTTATTGTTACTGCGTGCAGTGATGTGACATCTGAGTTATTTGTTTGCTCTGCCATAAGATAGCATTAGTGGATATAATGTGAACAGATCACTCATTTGTGGAAATATTTATGGTGCTGCTTTCGAGGGATCATTCAATTCAAAAGCAGATGGCAAAGCATGGATATTCATGGACTACTTTAAAAGCTATCTTATGTAAAATGTTTTCATACAGAGCAGCTAACACGTGTAACAATCTGATATTTTACAACACTTATTACTTAATGTTTACATATATTTACAATAAACCTTCATAAATGCTACTCAAGCAAGAATTTGCTAGTTCCTGGTTTTATTATAGTACATCCCAGGAGTTCTTTGTCACTGAGGCTTCTGACCCTGCAAATTACTATGCATGAGTTAAACAATACTCAGCTGAGGGGGTCTACTGTGTTCATCGAGACTGTTTGTATCGAGGCAAACTCCAGGAACACATGGTGCGTGCTGAGTTTTTCAATTGTTTGGTTATCTGGGACCTCCAGCTTATGATAGCTAAAAGAAGTCTAGGTTTAGAAGTGATGATCTTGTCTGCTCAGAACTGTAGGGTCCTCCTAAGGTGTTACACTGGGCATTCAGAAAGCAAGTATTTTCCTATAAAGGTAATGTCCAAAGGCTTTAAAAGTATGGAAATATGAATTCAACTAAACGTGAGGTAGCTGTTTACATAATTTCAGGTCCTTCTTCCTTAACTGCCTGAAGCCCAGCTTTCTATGGTTCAATGATTAGAAAAGGTGGTGAGTCTGTTAATTGCATTGAGTTGGAGGACTGACGTTTTTCATGGAACAGGTGAGACCTGTGTCTTTAACCAGCAGCATTATCCTGTATGTCCTGTTAGCAAAACCTACACACTTGTGATACAGAAGGGAGGAAAAAAAAAAAACCAGAACGGGTTTTAAAACTATTCCCATAGTAAAACTTCTGACACAGGGTTTTGATCTGCCTAGGTTAGCTACTGTTCACCTGCAGCTGTCGTGTTCTTCATTGTCTGGTATTTCAGATAGGTCCCTACTACATTGATGCTGTTCAGGTGTGGGCGATGTGCCTGTCTTTGGTGGGGCTTGGCCCTGGGTTCAGAGCTGGAGCTGTTTGGGTTGCTATTGTCTCTCAGCTGTTTGCAATGAGTGCTGGGCTAGAGGCTGCTTTATTAGGGAGGGGGGTGGGTGCAGGAGGGCTTTTCTTTGTGCCTGGGGCTGTTGAAGTGGCTGCAGCACAGGGGCTGGGGGAAGCATGTGTGCTGTTGTCAGCTTTGTGTAGACCTGCTTTCATGGGACTGGGAGGTAAGTTATTGATGTTTTATGTTGTTGAGGCTGCAAGGCTCAAGAAAAGGAGGTAGGGATTGAAGTGTTTTGAGATACCACATCTGTTTTCTAAGCAAATATATGTTGAAGTGTTTGGTTTTAAATTTGTTGGTTTGGTTTACTATAGCTGTATGAGTGTGAAAGTATTTTGTTGAGTGTGGATCAAGCTTTTTGATTGTGCTCTGTCCTGTCCCTGGAAGACTACAGGTACTGGGGACTGACTAATGTGAAACCTACTGAGTAGAATGTGCTGGTCCCTGCACTGCTGGTATATCTTTATATATTTTTATGTTAGGGAGAGTTTTTTTTCTTTGTTTGTGTGGGGTCTAGTCTTGTTACTAGTTCTTATGATAATAAGAATTATTATTAACAAACCTTTTGCTTCTCTCTACCTTATCTATTCTGAGGGTAGCTATTTCATCTTAAAATTTAAATAAACCTTGTGAATGAGCGTGGCCCCTGCACCCACTGTGGGCTGTGCTTATTCTCTGTCAGGGCTTTTGAGAAGGGGCCATCCTGCAGACTTTTATGTAAAATACTGTGGGGTTTTTTTTCCACCTTGGTTTCCCTAGAGCCTCAACATGTTGGTGTTAAAAAAAGTAAAGAGAACAGGTCAGACAAATCGGATTGTCTCTCAGCTAACAGTAAATGCACTTGGTGGAATAGCAGGAACAGTAAATGATCTATGAAAACATCTTAGTATGAGCAGTTCAAAGGCTGATGCAATTTATGTTGTGCTTATTAAAATGTACTTGAATAAGTGTTAATAATGGATGCAATGCCAATGTTTGCTCTGGGTTTTCAAGCCACTGGGGAAAGTGGAGTATAAACTGCAACCTTAAATGGTTCCGTCTTAAGAAATAGCTAGATTGTGAGTACTGCAGTGTGCTTACTTTCCAGGAAAGTGATTAGTTAAATCTGATTAATGACATAAACTGTATGAAGGAGATAATATGCATCCAAAGAATGTTTTTTTTATAGCTAAACAATTGTGTCCAACCATATTAGCAGCATAGCGAAGACTGAAGATGTTCTTTATGACTTAATACAATAGCTCTGTTATCTCTGCTCACAGAGAAACGGCTGACTTGAATAGACCTGGGATTTTTCTCTCTTTACTCGCCTTGACTCAAAGTTCTGCTGATTTTAGTAGAAGACAAGTTAGGAATTTAGATTCAGATTTTTTCAAGCCGAAGCCTAGTAGTAGTAGTAGTGGACAAGATGGTGTGCAGAGTTTGTGTGTGTTACTTGGGTTAACTTATTTAAGCCTGGGTTTTACCAAGTTAGTGTCATTCATGCTCTGTGGTGGCTTGT
Source organism: Chloroceryle aenea (assembly GCA_013399075.1). Taxonomy (NCBI): domain Eukaryota; kingdom Metazoa; phylum Chordata; class Aves; order Coraciiformes; family Cerylidae; genus Chloroceryle; species Chloroceryle aenea. Next base: position 273,673 of record VWZY01013290.1, read on the forward strand.
GCTAGGGCAGCCTGTGAAGTATTGCAGCAGGATTCTTTCTAATTCCCTGTGTTGCTTGACAAAAGGAATAGTAAAGGGTAAAAAAAAAAAAAACAAATGAGACTCAGCAAAAGTTACTGACTCTGCACAATGTTCAGGCATGAAGTCTGTGGTTGACTTTAAATGAAATAAGAACACAGGGGACTATATTTAATTTAAACACTACTCATCCTAAAATAACTTAACCTGCAGAATGATTGCTGTGCAAATGCTGTAATAATATAGCAGAACTGTCACTTCAGTCAGCATTTAATAGTCTCTGGCCGATTGCATTATTAACACTTAAAGCATTTAATGAAAAATGATGAAAATAGGGATGAGTAACCCTTACTGAACTGTCCCAGATCCCACAGAACATGTTAGTAGCTACTGCCTGCCACTTCTTAAGGGGGAACAGCAAATGGGTGTGATCTGAGCTGTTAGCAACAGATTCCTAAACTCTTTTTGTTCCAAGCTTGCCAGCCAAGTAGGTGAAATAGGCTCCTCACAACTTTTGCTTCCATTTAGTCCATGTGGAAGCTTGGTAACTGAGGTGTCATGCTTCCTCCTCATAGCTCAAATAGTTGGGAATTCTTTTTTTCTTCCTTTATTTAAATTTATATGAAGACAAGGCTAGTATATTGCACTGGATGAAATATATATCACTGTAACAGCTCAAGAGTGACTATCAAGAAGACTGTAGTTGTAGAAAAAGTATCTGTAATCATGCTGTTAAACTTCTGTTTTGTTACCATATATTTCAAAAGTTCCTGACTATAATAACACAGTTCCTGGTAATTGTGAGAGAAACAAATTGGCTAAATTTTTTTATATTTGTGTATGTTATATAGATGCTACAATTATATGCATACATGAGAGAATACCACTAAATTCAACTGAGTTGCTCTGGCTTTGGGTTTTTTTAAGCTCTAAAAATTCACTTGCCTATTACTGGGAGTGAACACTTGGTTTTCTGCTTGTGTTATCATTGGCCTTGGCTGAGATGGTTGATGTGGCTGCAGCTGGGTTGATGGTTATAGTTAGTAACAGTTGGCATGTGGTTTAGCCAAGGGCTTGATCACTTGTCTGAGGGAGCTAAAATAGAGTCTCTAGAGAGACTGGATATTTCCTTGGTTCCTGTCCATAACCTCAAGCAACAAGTCTCAGTCTTTCCATGTTGAATTATAGCAGCTGGGAGATTTGTATGCCTGTTGTGTATTTCCATCACTGACAGATTAAGTAGCCTTAATTTGAATGTGGAGGTCTCACTTCAGCTTGTGCCTCTGGTGGTACCTGGCCTGGAATAAGCATGAGCGTGGAGCTTCTGGCCTTCCAGGCAAGGACAGTAGGTCGAACAGAGGAGGCCAATGATGCAGGGGTTTCCATGCAGAACCCCTTGTGAAAAGCATTCTGTTCTCCTACTCCTTCAGCTTCTGTAAGTATCTGGGAATGCATTAAGGCATTTGACTGCTATTGAGTGGTCACTTAAGTTACTCTGTCCTGCTCTGAAGCTTATGTCCTGAAATGGAGAAAACCTTGATTGAAAGGATAGGGATTTACTCTAACTGAATTTAATTCTGAATTCCCAGCTGAGCTATCCCCACTGGGTGCATTGGTTGTTTTTTCCTGGACAACTGTATTTCAGATGACAAAAGCTAACAGGAGAGTGGCTAGGTTCTTTTTTCCTTAATGTTATAATGTCTCCCCTCTGTGCTCCTATTTTGTGTTGTTTTGAATGTGACACAAACTTTGGAATTTGATGTACTGAATCTGTATGATGCATTGGTGCTAAATCTCTGCTGTCTAGAGGTTGGCTTGCTGTGGGGCTTTTAACTGATGCTCTGGAAGCATTTGAGTGTAAGCTGTGCTTGATTTAAAGAAGTTAATGCTTAGAACTCTTTCAGGCTTCTTGTGATGTTGTTTCAGATCTAATAAAATTGCAGACAAATTTGAAGCTCAGATTGAAATAGATAATGCTTCCTTAAGTTGCCAATACCTCCAGAATGTGGAGTGGTAGACATAAAATCATAAACCAGTTTGGGTTGGAAGGGACCTTTAAAGGTCATCTAGCACCCCCCTTCTGTGGTGAGCAGGGACATCTTTATGGATCAGGTTACTCAGAGCCCTGTCCCACCTGACCTTGAATATTTCCAGGAACAGTGTATCTACCACCTCTCTAGGAAACCTGTTCCAGTGTTTCACCACACTCATTTTCCTTATGTAGTTTGAATCTACGCTCTTAGCTTAAAGCTTTAAACTAAAGTTGTAATCTTAGTTTAAAGTTTAAAACCCCTTGTCATGTCAAAATAGGCCCTGCTAAAAAAAAAAGTTTGTCCCCACATTTCTTAAAAGCCCCCTTTAAATCACTAGTGAAGAGCTTTAGTAAGCTCTTCCTGGAGCCTTCACTTCAGGCTAACAACTAGAACTCCCTTAGCCTGTTCTCGTAGGAGAGATGTTCCAGCTCTCTGATCATTTCTGTGGCCCTATTCTGGACCCACTCCAACAGGCCCATGTCTTGTGCTGAGGACTCCAGAGCTGGACTCTGTACTCCAGGTGAGGTTTCACCAGAGTGGAGTAGAGGAGCAGAATTGCTTCCCCTTATCTGCTGGCCATGTTTTTTGGTTTGTTTTGGTTTGGTTTTTTAATTTGTTTTGGTGGGTTTTGTTGCTGTTTCGTTTTCCTTTTGATGCAGCCCAGGATACAGTTGGCTTTCTGGTCTCGAGTGCATGGCTCATGTGCAGCTTTCCATCCACCAGTTCCCTCAAGTCCTTCTCTGCAAGGCTGCTCTCCATTCACTCATCCCCCAGCCTGTGTTGCTCTCACCCAGGAATAGGACCTTGCACTTTGATTCATTGAACCTCATGAGGTTCACATGGGCCCACTTTTTGAGCTTGTTGAAATCCCTCTGGTGTGTCAACTTGACCACTTAGCTTGGTGCTGTCTGCAGACTTGTTGAGGGTGCACTTGATCCTGCTGTCTATGTTATTGATGAGGGTATTAAACAGTACTGGTCTCAATATGCACCCTGGGCTTTCCAATGCCTCCACATGTCTTCTTGATGTTCTTGTGCTGTCTAGCTGTCTGTGTGCAGCTGTTGTCTCATTTCTTGATCTTCTCTGTGTGTACCCTCTAAATGTACTGTAGGAGTTAGTGTGCTACCGTCTTACCAGCTGGGATAGCATTGAGGCTTATTCTGGAATTGAGGAAAAAGGGATTTATTCAGTAAAGAGGGTTATCTTTGGAAGACCAACCATGTAAACTCGCCTATTTATAGAAGTGGTTGGACAGTGAGAGACCAACTTTTTCCATGCCTTCTCACACTTCTGTTCTCCTGTGGTTCTGGGCTGTTCAGTTTGTGCTGGAAATAAAAGCTTGCGCAGGGTTCCTCACCCTAATAAAGGTTATGGAATTGGCCCCTTGCATGAAACACGAAGGCATGTGCAGCCTGGCTCTGGTGACTGATGCTTCCTGAACGGATGCCTGCTCTGGCCTGTGCTGGGGGTGAGTGGCAGAGGGCAGTGGGAGCCTGCTACTTAATCTTATGCAGCTCTTGGATATGCCTCAACTAAACCAGGCTTGTTCATTTAGTAAACTGTTAAAGAAGCTGTCTCCAGAGTACTTATTTCAGGCAGTTCTAGTGAAGTAATCCTTTAATTCCCCAGAGTAAATTCTGATGAGGATTTACTGCAGGCTATGTGGTGTGGAGGTCACTGTGAGTGCTTATGGAGCATATTTGGGAGCAGTGCTGCTGCTGCTGTCTCCTGGGGCTTGGTGATGGGAGCTGCAGGGTGTCCCCACAGCAGGGATGTCCTCCATGTGGGTGTTGATGACTGTGGGTGGGTGCTGTGCTTGGGAATGCTTGTGGTTTTGAGTCTGAAGAAAAGGACTGGTTCTGGTTCAACTTTGGCTGAACCCGCTCCTCCTCCCAATGTTCTGCTGCTTCTTCCTCTTGTGAATGCTGCTCTGCCTTCTCTCTTTGAATCGTCCTTTTTGTGGGTCCTCCCTAACAATGAAAGAAGAAGCCCCAGCTCCAGTTGAAACCATGCCCTGTTGCATGTACTTAAACTTCAGTACCATTTCCTTTGTATACATGATCTTGTCCACAAAACCACTCTGCCTAAAGTGCTCAGCTTCTTCAGAGGACAGTCAAAGCACAGTTGTTTTTCCACTTAAAGGACTTCAAGTAGCTAGGGTTACAAGTTAGGAATTATCTATTCTCTTTTTGGTACCAGGGGAGTAAGTCAAAAGAAGCCTAAGAGGAGCTGCAGCCTATAGTGGGCAAAGGAACTAGGACTTCAGTTATTTTATCAATCCTCTTCCCAAAGGAGCTGGCTTTCTGGGAACACCAGGGCACAGGTGTTTAGGCTGCATGACAGTGAAACTCTTTAAGTTAAATCTTATTCCAGTATTTCAGATGGTAAGCTGAATGGTCACAGAACAGCATATGGTATTGAGCACAATGAGCTGTGCTATGAAAAGTTGCTGCTAGCCTGCAGTGGCAGAACATGTGGCTGGAGTAAGCACTGTACTTGCCCTGGAGACTCCTTTGCTCTGGGAAAACTTCAGTGGCCAGAATGTGGCTGTGGTCTAAGCAGGTACTCCTGGTCTCTGCCTGGAATTGCACTGCACTCTGACTCTTCTGGAGGATGTCCCTTCTAAGGGTTGCAGCATTGTTGTGAAAAAAAACCCCTGATATTAGAAGTTTGTCTTTAATAATAAATCAAAATGTGACAGTTGGAAGAGCAGAGTCACACAAACTGAAGGCTTGTAGCAATTCTCTGCTGCAGAGGGAAAATGATGAACTGCTATGACCACTTCTAGGTTATTAAATAAAAGTTTAAAACATTTACTTATAAACTGGATCCTTCTAGCTGCTTCCACCTCTCGGTATCTTGGTTCAGACCTGGAGCCCATTAACATGCATAACTTGTTACAGTAGAAGTTCCAACATCTTGTTATGCTTTCTTTCCATATTCAAACAAAAAATTGTATTAGAATGTTTCCTGAAATTAAGTATTTTAGAGTGCATTTGGAACTTCAAATTGACTAATAGACCTTTGTAATTTTAAAATGTACTGTGCTTTATATATAGCTTTTGCATTATTTCTGGTTGGGTACTAACTAATTGAAGTCCCTGACTGGCCCCATAGTCAAAAGGACCTGTTTTAATTTAATGCTAGAAGCTCAAAGATATTGAAAGCAGCTGCTCTTCTGTTTAGAAATAGTTTAATACTTTGATCTGGAAAATAATGATGTGTCTCATTACAGGGGAAAGGCAAATATTTTGATCTAGAAAATAAGGTAAGAAGTTTCAAGTACTAAGTAGCAACAACCCCAATTTAAAGCTTTTAAAAATGGAATATTTCAGGTTTATCTTAATCTGATGTCTCCTGAGCATAAAGCTTGCAACATGACTTGGTACAATGATGTCTTATATTAAATGTTTTCTGACTTATGTCATGAAATAACCTATAAATAATGTAAAATTGGATTTTATTTTAAAGTGTTTTTTAACATGAAGGTAAAAATATCCTGCTTCTAGTAAAAAAAAATTTGAAAAACCAGTGCAAATTCATGCAGTTTGAGTGATGCAGGACACTGAATATGTGTGTGTTCCTGCAGTCCTCAAGGATCAATGTGATGCTGGGAATAAGTCAACGCTGTTATGCTTCATGGTCTCTGCAAAGGGCGAGGCTTAGCCTCATGTAGGTCCAAGGCACATTTCCCATTGAATCCAAGATTTTGGTTGTAGTTCCAAAAGCAATTTTGTGTGAGCAGCCCCGATTGTCCTTGTGGAAGTGGGGCCATGGGAGTCTCTGTTCCTGAAGGGACCATGGGTTGTGCTGTGTTGTGGGCTCTTGCAGGCAACATCTGGAGGCTGCCAGGATGGGGAGAGGGACATGGGGCAAAGTGAGCAAGCTCTGGTGTGGCTTCCTTCTTTGCTTGCAGCATCTGTGATCTTAATAAGCAAGCCATCTTCATATGTAATGTTGATAGACGTGGAAATTTCAACTTGGTGTGTATAAAGCTGCAAAACTTGATTATATTTTGTAACAAATCTGTCATCTTTCTGTGTATTTGAAGCCTAAGTTCAGACCTTTGAAAGGGAGAACAAGCTAATAGTCAAGGCTAGACTGTAGCAGCCCCAATTTCTATTTACTCTATTCAGATCAAAGCTTTGGGTTACTAGACCCTAATTAAGGCCTGATTATTGGGAAGCCTTTATTTGAACTCTTTCAAGTTTTTAAACTACTGCCTGTTCAATTGATTTTCATTTTTCTGGTGATAAAACAGTAGTAGACTATCTTTATACATTGAGGGGGAAAGAAAGGAAAACATAAAAGGCAGTGAAATTATAACTTAAATAGAATCAGAGAGTAGACTAGGTTGGAAGGGACCATTAAAGATCATCTAGTCCACTCCTCCTGCAGTGAGCAGGGACATTTTTAATGAAATCAGGTTGCTCAGAACCCCATTCAACTTTACCTCTAATGTTTCAAGGGAAGGGGCATCTACCACCTCTCTGGGCAAACTGTTCCATTGTTTCACTAACCTCTTTGTAAAAACTTTCTATCTTATACTTAGTCAAAAATCTGCCTTATTTTAGTTTAAAACCATTGCCCCTTGTCCTGTTACAACAGGTGCTGCTATATGGATGTCAGCATGACATCCTTTGTTTTATGTACTTATTGCTGGTTCAATTTAATACTTGTCGTTCTTCAGGGGGTAGTGGATTCTGCAATGTTCCTGTGTAGTTATCTCCATTTTTGCGGAGGAGAAACTGAGAGTCAGACAATTGTCATGTGCCCAAGGTCACACAGGAAAAATAGGGCAAAGCAAGTCTACTTGTCCTCCTCTGGTGCCTTTACCTACTGTGTGCTCTGACTAGTATTAGGGAAAAAGCACAGCTTGTCTTTTTTCATATCTATTGCTGTGAGACAGATGTTTTTCAATGCATCTTGTAGAAACAAACTGCATGGAGAGCTAGAGAACATCCCTACATGTAGAGCTATTTTGCTGATGGCCTTATCTGGTGCTGTTTATCACAAAGCCTTTTGTAAGGTGTGTTGTGAGGACTTTTCCTTCATCACTGCTTTTAGCCTAATAAGCAGGAAGAAATGAACGGAATTATCACTTAAACACTGTTTCAGGCTAGAACTTCTACTAGTTTTGGACTTTAAATGATGAGAATCCTAAAGGTTAAAGTGGGTAGCACTCATGTCAGTAATTGGTTCTATAGCTGCTCTTTATGGTCACTAGTTGTGTGATGCACAAGTCTCTCCTTTGGCCTGTGTTTACACTGCTAGTCTCTGCTCATGCCCAAATCAGTCCTGCTGAGAAATCAAAACAGCTTCAGTGCTAATATGGGTTATTTTCTCCCAGGTCTCTGTACCCCTCTGTATTTGCAGAGATAGTAGCAATTAAAAAGGTGATTCTGGGAGGACATGCTCACTTGTGGCTAGCTCTGCTGCTCCAGAGTCTTTCCACATCATCTTTCCTGAGGCTTAGCCTTGCCCCAGTATGCAGGTCTACTTGTCTGTTCAGGATGGGATAAGGATCAAGTATAACAACCTATTTTAGTAAACAAATACTTCATGTGTGCAGTGCCATCTGAGTGTTCAGCAGCTTTGACTTGTTGCATCTCCTGTACTTACGATGGAAATTAGTAAACATGTATGCTGTTCTATATAACTGGATAACATTCACATGATAAAAAGATTGTTTCTGCTAATTTGTTTATCCACACTTTAAGTGGACAGATTAGTATGCCATGAGTTTATGGTATTTGTTAAATGCTATATTTGGACATTTGCATATTTTCCTCTTTAAAATGTTGCAGGTGTCTTGAATGCCTTCATTAGCCACTTAATAGACTACACACATTTTACTCATTAGTATGTTATCTGGCTGCTTATCAGTCTTGCTCTCAAGTTCCGAAAGTGTTCTGTTGTAGCAACAGGGCTTTGTTCAGGTTTGTGTAGCACTGTGGTAGAGTACTTTTCTGGAGTATAAACAGCAGAGGAGCATGAATAAGATTTCTCCTGTTACGAAGGAGTTGTGAGCATTAGTTTGCATAAAATGCATTTGTACTTTTAACTGACAAAGCTTTAAGTGCACCACATGGAGAAACTTGATGGGTTATACTTGCTGAAATAGTAGGGAAAACCACAGGCACTATGGGGATAAAAGAAGCTTAAAATGGGAAGGTGTTCAGTGTGGATACCCCTGCCTGTGTCAGACTATAAAATTTCATACCTCTCTGAGGAGATGTGTGGACAATCTGCTACTGTCTAACTATCAGCAGAAAAAGGGAATTGTAGATCAATTTGTGAGCCTACGGTGAAGAGTGACACAGTCAAGTGCAAGGTAAAAGTAGCTATTGAAATAGGTCAGTACTGTCAGAATTTGTCTGAGGATTCAGAGGTAGAAAAGTCAGGCCAAATATAAAGAGAAAACTCTGTACTGGTTCTTCTGCTTAAATGCCTTTAAGTCTGAATTGTATTTTTCATTTCGGTCCCTACAGTGGTTCCTGATGCCATGTGGCAGAATGACAAATCTGGAGCCTGACTGCCTTCTACGTGGTACTGCATAAAGGTCAGTGCAGTGGGAGAGGCAGCGGGATGGTTGAGAATCTGTTATTTACAAGTTTGCCAATTGGTGGAAGTGGGGGAAAAGCCATGGAAACCAAGCGGGATGTTGGAAGTTGGTAACAGAGATGGGGCGGGGGGGAAACAAACCACCAAAAATTGGAGTGGAAAAGCTGCTGCTTATCTCAATCTAGAAATATTATTACTCATGTTTAACTGGATGCCACCTTGAGTAGCGCACAATGTTGAAGAAGCAGGGTAAAATAATTATAGGAGTTCTTGATAACTAAATATGACTTCATGAGTGATTTAAAAGAAACAAAACAAACACCAAAAAAAACCCAATCCCACCAACCTACAAAGAAATCCCCCCCCTCAAAAAAAAACAAACCCAAACAATTACCCCAAACAAAACCAAACAGCAACAGAAAAGCATACCCCTGGTATTAGCCTCAAAGTTGTATGCAAGTTCCTGGGCATTTTTTTTTTTATTTATTTCGGTCTTCCTGGATGTTCTGTTTGTGGGGACAAATAAGAGGTTTTCACCAGAAGCTGAAAAAGTGGTCATGGGGAGTTGCCATCCCAAAATCTGATATACCAGGAAATTGCTTACGCCACTTCTTAAAAATATGAGTAAAAGCAGTTGCAGGTGACAATATGAGTACTCTAAAACATTTGTGTAGCTTTAATTATTTTGGTAATTACTCCATTTTAATTTAAATGCGAGCGATATTACAAGGGCAAAATAAAGGCCCTTTCTGAAGAACTTGCTTATGATAATGTGGACAAAGAAACAGAATGGTTCTAACCTAGAATGTCTGACATATAGCTGTGCTGAACTCTGGCTGGCACATGGGGTTAGGTATAATGAGCCTCCACAATGACTGTTACAGGTACAGCAATGAAAGCATTAATGTACATCTGTAGTCTGGTTTAGAGGGAGAATTAATCTTTACAGAGACCTGCACATCTTTTGCATGAGTGTCAAAATGAGTCCTTTCTTCAGCTGTCCATTGGTACATTTCTTTCCTTTTTTGATGGGGGGAATATATGATCACAGTTTCTCTAAGTGTTTTATGAGACTAACAGTGCATGACACTTGATACGCAGAAAATAATACAGTCAAATCCTGTGTTCCATTTAGATGGAATAAATGCAATTTAGCGCTCAGCTGACTGAAATGCAGTAGACAACAAATCTGATTCAGCATTATCAAAAAGAAAAAAGCAAAAATTAGCCATGCTTATTTAAGGAGTTTTATGTTATTGAAGAACGGGTTTGACTAAGCCAAAACTGAAGGTTTTTCTCTAAATACTGGGTTTGATTTGGTTGTTACAGGATTTTAATGTGTTTAATTTTATTTTTGAAAGTTTAATCAGTTGTAAAAAAGCAACTCTTTATTGAAAGAGTTGTTATTACTCTGTATGACTCTTTTACAATGACTGACTTGTTTCACTCTGAATATTAACTTTCTGTCTATATAGTAGAATTAAATCTGATCCTTTCACAAGTAAGTTTCTACCAGAAATGTTGAAATAATACCTTACACAGCCTACTTACTGCAAAATTTTTAAATGGATGTACTAAGTGCATTTTATTTTTGGCAGTTAAGCTAACTTTCAAGTTCAAATGTTCAGGAAAAAAAAATGTAAGATCTAATATTACCTTATTCTGAAGCTGTGTGTCTTGAAAAGTTACTAGGTAAAACAATTAGCTGCAGGAACAGATAACAAAGGCACTGCTCACAGTTGGGAGGGCTTGTTTTATATAAAATTAAACTGAATTTTCACAAAATATTTTAAGAAAAATGTTTCAAGAAATATTCAGAAGCAAGACAAAGATTTCCTCCCTTCTATCTGCTTTGCAAAGATATTGCTACCACCTTCTCAATTACCCTGTGAAACATTTTATTGTTTGGCTTCTGTTTTGGAGCATGATTGTTCTCCTGTCAGAGGCAGGAAGCACAGGTCCTCAGTCTGACTTTATCTTGGATCCCTGCAGCAGCTGGCAGGAGGCTTTTGGTGCATTCTGCAATACTTAAGTGAACTGAATTGTACATAATTCAGAGTGTATTATTCACCACCTATTTTAAATAAAATCCAAGCACTCCTCAGTGTGGGTTGAATTCAGTTCTTCAATACGTTGTTTGTAAGTGTTGCAGATGAGACTTCAATTTCTGGTCACTAGTGTCCTTTTTGTCGACCATAAAAGGCTTTTCAGCTATTATAACTATGCATTCACTAAATTAAGTGGGAAGTCAGAGCTCTCCTTTGAAAAGATAGCATGCAATATCACTTTCAGTTTTGCAGTACGGAGGTATTGTTTCTGCACTATTCAATTTAGAAACATGGATTGTTTTTTTTGAGACCAAAACACTACTTTGATCACTGTTCAATGCAAGACTGACCAAATAGGATTGGGAGTTGATAAGCAGCTCTGGGGACAAAAAAAAAAACCATGGGATGGACCTCTTTAGCACAAAGCTCAGTCTGAAACTAGTTGAAATAAACAATCTGTACCACCTACATCTGCTCAGGATCTGGAGTTACGTACCTTTGTCTGTGAAACAAGAGCTTTATTTCCCTGTTTATTCTCCCTGTTTAAAGCAATACTCTGTGATATTACAGGTGTTTGCACGATGTACTTACCAAAACTGTCATAATGCTAACTGGTTTCAAATTGTGCTTATTCACTATAGTACATGTTATGGCCGTCAGATTATTCTCTGAGGCAGTGTTCATCTCTGCACAAGCTTCACCAAGTGCCTGTTTTGTGACTTATCTCTTAGGCTGCCTTACACATTTTTGCTAAATGTTAGAGGTTACTTGGATCTCCCAGGCAAAGAGAACTTCTTGCATGGACAAGAGAGCCATTAGAAGTAGCAGAGCATGTGCCTTTAGTTTATTAAATAGTCTTGGTAATGCGGTTTCTGCTTTGTATTACCTCCTTGTAATCTGCAAGGCTCCTTGGAGAAGCACTTAGACATGTTGATTTGTTACTAGCTGGAAGCTTGAATTATGAAATGGGGTACGGTATTTGTGCTTTGTGTTTTAAGCAAGAATTTCCACACATTTTTCACAACTTCAGGTTGAGGGATTTTAATTATAGTTTAAAACATCTCTACTAAAAAATCACTAAAGAGGTTCTTGGAAATCCTGTCAAGACTGAAGAATTGAATTCTGAATGGAGAAGAGCATATTTTGAACCCAGTATGTGCTACATCTCCTCAGTTGGCATCATTGCAGCTATTCTGTGGCCAAACTGAGTCTGCCCAGTACTACTTGAACATAGAATTGTGTCTTAATGACAACAAAAATTGTCAAATGACAGTCTTTGAAACTGTAGTAGGCTATTTGTAGCACTGGTGTTTACTTCACTTTTCAAATTTTTACTTTCCATTTGCAAATTGGATATTGCTGTTTCTGTGAGAGCTCATGCAGGGTGCATTCAATTTGTGTGCTTGCTCGGTGTTTGACAGGTGCAGACAGCAGTACATGCACTGTGACTACTCATCCTGTAGAGGATCTTTAATGCCCTGATGAGCTCACGTCTATTTCATTCAGTAAATCCAGGAGCAGAGCGAGTTCTGACCGGAGCTATACCCCCATTTGAAACCAAGGGGGCAGTTTGGTTTTAAATGAGGACAAAAAATTTGGTCTGAGTTCTGTGTGCTTTGGAACAGAGGAAATCAAGAAGTGATCTCGTCAGTTAGAAAACATGTAAAATACACTTGAATTAATGAATGCTACTGTTGAAAAAATGTATTTTAATCTTAGGATATTAGAACTTTTTAGTCAGGGTTTGAGTAAACTAATTAACAGGCCTTTCTAGGGACCATTGCTTGTTGTTTACTGGTGCACCCTGAAAGAAGCTTTGGACTCTGAGGCCTCTTTTATGATTAATTAGTAGATTGGCCCCTCAAAAAAAAAAATAAATTGTAAGAGTGCAGATCAGAAATAATTTTAGTTTGGTTTCTTCCTGGAGAGAGACATTCTAGGTGTGGAAAAGTGGTCTTATTGGTAAAATCACAACTATGCCAACCAGTTCGTTTTGCTACCCTCTCTTTATCATCTAGTATAACATGTCTGTCTTTACTGCTGCAGTATCCCAGCACACTGTGTCACTTAAAACTATTTCTCTGGAGTGAGAGTGCTTTTTGCCTTGAACAAAGTCAGTCCTCCATCTTTAACCCCCTTAACTCAAACATAATTTTTACCCACAAAATCCATAATTTTTCCAGAAAGTTTTCCATTGCAGAAAGTTAATAAACTCCCAAAAGTTCTTCAGCTGCTTTATTGTGATGAGCAGTAGCTACTGGTTTTGGTTTTCTTTCTTCTACATGGGTAAAAGAGAAAATTGACAGGATCCTCTAGGTCAAGCTGTTTCTTTCCTGGGACAGCAAGAAAAACTGAATACTGAGATGATAAACACTTATGTCATAATTTGCTCACTGGATTCTTAAATTAAAATGCTTCTGGATTTAGACGTTTTGGTGCTTTTCAGTTTCTGAATAGCTTTGGTTTTTTAAAGAGTGCTGGCTTTAGCTGGTTTAAGTGATGTGCTCATGGAAGCAATATAACACTGATAACGAAGTGTCTAAATGGATCTCTGATGTCAACAACATTTATTAGAGAGTTGGGGTAAGCCAGCAAGTAAAGCTGTTCCAGCAGAGCTCTCAGCTGGACCTGATGGCTGTGAAGAAGATGGAAAGTCATGCCCCCTTCTTATCCCAGGCCAGCTAAAGAGTGCTGGCAGCATGCCAGTCCTCCTTCCCCCTCCTTTCCCTGCCAGAGGCAGGAGAGCAATAATAAATGCTGCCAGATGTGGAGACATCCTGCTGTGTGGCTGTGTCTGGGACTGGTGATCAGGCAGCCTCTTTGGACCCCTCTCAAACCACCAACTGCAAGGAAACTTGCCAAGCCATGACAGGCATGGTTTAAATAGACCCACAGCCTCAACCTAGGATTCTTGGCTGCTGGGTGGAAGGTGGTTTCACATGGTAGTTTTGTAATTTTAGGGCATTTTGGGTTTGGTGATTTGTGGTGTGGCTTTTGGTGTGGGTTTTTTTGGTTTTTTTTTGTGTGTGGTGGTGTTTTTTAAAAAAAAAGCTTTCTGTGCTTCGAACTAGAAGACTGCAATAGTTGGTAACTTAGGTTAAGAAAAAGCATTGTGAACAATAGCGGTCCTGTGTAAAGAAACAAGTAGGTTTGATTACTTCTGCCCTTGCTTTTTTTTTTTTCTGGTATATCTGGAAGCTACCACATACAAAACTGCAGGAGGAAGTTGGAGAAACCTAAGCATCTTAAGATGCCATGCCTCTCTCTTTCATCCTTGTTCCTTAACTGCTGGGCAGCACAAGAAAAGGAAAAGAATCCCTAATGGGAGTGCTCTTGCTTTAGAGAAGTGTATCAGGTGAGCACCCTGAGCACTCTTTTGGCAGTTTCTCTCTGGAGAGGAAATCTCAAGCTTGAGTTTTCACTTCCCATCATTATGTAGTTCAGTCAAGCATGCTAATCCTAGCTTCAGTGATAAATGATATATCTTGCCTGGACGACTTGAATTCCAAAATTGCTGATGTGTTTCTCATGCTAGAGGCTACCTTCCAGACCTTGAGTAACATGACAGCTTTATCATTGACTTGTAGAGCAATAGTTTTCCCTTTCTTGTTATTGACACTGCTGTCTTAAAAACAAATCTGTGACTATAGTGAGAAGATTAGGTGTGACTTCTGTTGCCTAGTGTTTAATGACCTCAGCAGTACCAAAAGATAATTACTGATCTAATAATAATGGCAATAAGCTTTAAAGCATCATAAAAGTATGAGAGATGCAGCACCTAGCAAGACCTGCCTAGCTCTAGTATGTCCAGGATATAAACATGCAGACAGCCATTATTTCTGTGAAGGTAGAGTGTTCCTGGGAAGCCCAGTCATTTCCACATAGAAAAGCCTTTTTTCACTAGAATTATTTTTCTGCAAAGCTGGCATTAAGTGTTTCCTTGAGTGCATTCTGTGTCTGCCTCTGTTTTGCCTGTGCTCAGTGAGAGAGCTTCTTTGAATGATGCATTGCACGTACCCAGTTTGGAGAATATTGTTTGCTCATTATTACAGTAGAGTTCCTTTCCACAATTTTGTAAGTGCACTTCAGTAATTGCTGCTTCATATCTTGGGTCAAAGTGTTCGCCTAGTCAAAGGAATGGGTATTAAATTGCAATCCTTACTTAGCTTTTCAAGGTTTCTGCTTCTGGCAAGCAGCTGGTCTTTGCAGCCACTCTGGAGTTGTAGCTTTTGGCCTCACAGGAAACCGCGGTGAGTGTAATCTCAGCATGAGTCTGCATGAGGCAGAGCGATCCAAGTGCCAAGCAGTATTGGTAGGATTATCAAAAAGAAGGGAACATGCCCAGCAGCAAAGCAACCCAGCTAAAAGACAGGCAGTGGTTTCTCGGCTTCTCCAGAAGTGCTCTGTAACTGAATGGATTGTTACAAAATGCATTAGTGTAGCTGAAGCTCATTGTATATTGTGTCGTTTGTTGTTTGTTTGGTTTTTTTTGCAAGTGAGATGACACTACTGTTGCCATCATCCTGTGTTCAGGTTTCCAGGTCTGCCAGTAGCTGGAGAGAAGGAAGTTCTATTGTAGGCAGTGTTTAATTTTTCTGATGTGGAAATGCATCTGGTAAGAAGTGTAGCAAGACAGCTGGCCTGCTGGCTGCCGAAGACCAAGGAAGATCTCTGGTCTTGGGACAGGAGTCACCTGGCAGCCTGACAATGAACAGCTGCTTTTCCATTGCCAGTCTGTACTTTGTTATCAATCCTCTGTATAGTCCAGCCTCCGAGATGGAAACTAATATCTGAACAATACAGAGAAGGGGGAACAAAAAAATCTCATATGGTGTTATGGTTCTTGGGCTGTAATTAAGGATAGACATTTTTCTTATGTTTATTTTTATACTATAACCAATTTTTTACCAATTTAACAGGCTCAGTGGCTGAAGAGCAAATAAACCTGTATATAAACCACCAGATTTGTCTTTGCAATGCATATCTGCAAATCTGTTTTAATACATTTTGTGCTAATTTGGGTTTACATTTTGAGAAGCAAGAATCATTTCCTGTAGTTTTGACCTTGACTTCAACATTTAATTTGGGGCCTTCTTGCCTCTTGCTCCCTGCTTTAGGTCAGGTGTTTCAGCTTTCTTTGTAGTATAAGCAAAGAGTCTACATCATGCAAAAATCTACTTGCCTGACAGTGCTTTCTATCTTGAGCTGTCTCTTAAGCTGTGCAAGTGCAGAGAGCCCACTAACATGGGCTTATTTATAGCTTGCTCAAAGGAACAAGGTATGTTTGCTCTGTTTTAAAAACCCTTTTAAAATTTCTGGCACTTTATATTTCTCCTGGCTCTCTTGCACATCCCTTCACCCTTGCCTTTGCTGCCCATTAATTGATGTGCCATTGAAATTGGATATCTCACCCCCCCTCTACCAAGTTCACTCCCAGGCCAAGGCAAGATAATTATTTTTGCTTTCCAAGGAAGAGATGTGCTGTGCTATGGATGATTCCAAGAATATATTTTCTACACATTACTTGGATAGTGCAATCCATATGGTGAAAAATCAGTCAACTTTGTATTGCTTAGCTTTGTTTCAGATGCTCTTTCTCTTTCACTAAATATGGAGGCCTCATACCAGAGATCTATATGGAGGCAAATTAACTGACTAATTGCTGTTAATACTTTGTCTGTTTGGGTTGTTTTCTTTTGTGTGTTTGTGTTTTGTGTTTCTGAGTGGTGGTGTTGTTTGTTTGGTGTGTTTTTTTCCAAAAGGCCCCTAAATCCTGCAGCTCAGCAGTGTAGTTTATATGTGTGAATGTGGCTACCTTACTGCGGAATCCTCTCTTTCCCCCAGTGGTGCAACTTTGGCAAATCTGCTTTGGCCCTGTGGAAGACTTAAATGTCTGTCCCCTTACTGCCCTTCCAGTGTTTTTATTGACTGAGCACACTGTAGTAGTAGTTCAGCTCCTGTGAGGAGAGGTTATTAATTTGGTTTGGAGCAGGTAGCTCTGACCCATCAGTTGTCAGCTGGCACTGATCTTTCAATCCTGGTCATATGGTATCTTTTGAATCCTATAACTGCTTCCAGTTAAGCTAGTGGAGCAAATCCTATTAGCTATGCAAAATCCATACTTTAGAAAAGGATGTTGCATGATTCAACTTATTGGTGGGCAAAAGGAACCTATTTAGAGAGAAGAGGTCAGTAAAGAGAAATGATAAAACTTAGCAGCTCACTGAAACTCAATTTTCTTATATTTAGACAAAAGAGTTTCTTACATTTTACACAGAGAGGCAACCATATGTAATTTTCAGCTTTTTTTTTCTTGTCTTGGTGTCATACCTGTCAAAGGAGAAATTAACACAAAAGACTGTGTATGACTTCTTGCTCTGGGACTGTATTCATTCTACACTGATTTACTTGAGCAAAGTTTCTGGGATAAACTCTCCATGTTGCTGTAACCCATCTTTTCAACTAGTAAATACTAATGCAGCCTTCATGAAATATAACTAATCTCTTGTCTAACTCTGCTCATGGGAGGAAGGTTTTCCTCAGATACTTACAGACAACACAGGGGAAAGAAACACTAGCTTGGTTAAAGGAATGGGTTTTTTAAAACACAGTTGTCGAAGAAATGAGGATAGATGGCAATCCAGTACAAACTTCTCTATTCCCATGATTTGTGTGACCCTAATAGTTATTGTTATGTCTATCTTTTCTATGGGGATTCATGTTTAGATATACCTACCCATAATGTTTAGGCAAGTTTTGAACATTCTGTAAACTTAAATACCTGTATGTGTGTTATGTTGCCCATTCGTAGCCAAGAATGTAACTACTTCAGGTTCTTGGAAGATTAAATGTGAATAAGTACATAGGAAATGTATATCGTTGTTTTCGCTACATGATCATTTTTAGCTGCATAAACACAGATGCTTTTTAGTATGCTAAAAAAGTTAGATACATTTAAGATTATTAAAGTGCTTATTATTGCTTTTTTGTCCTATCTTAATTTCCCCCCTAAACATTTAACAAGGGTGTTCTTTGCTAAAGCTTGCATTTGTCTTCCTTTCAGAGTAATGAAAAGCTTTTTTTGCCCTTTAAGCCAAGAGCTTCTTTCTTAGTCTATTTTCTTGTACAAACATTGTTTGCCTCTGAGGCCCTGGGCAGTCACTCAGCCTCTGTGTTACAATTCTTTTTGCAGTGTAAAGTGAGGATAATAGCTTCACTAATCGCACCTTCACAGCAGTGTGGTAAGAATTAGCTGGTTACAGTTTGTGAGCTGCTTTTATGATAACATGCGTTATTGGTTTGAGACTTATTCTCATTGAAGTTGATGGCCAGACTCATCTAAATAGCATACTGTTCTTCATCACTCCCCCAAGGAAAAAAGCAAGGCATGAAACTATCGAGAAAATAGAAGGCAAAAAGAAAAATAAATTGTCCCTAAATTGTCATCAGAGTTGTATGAATTCTGGCTAATGCCATGTTGCATCCATGAATTTGCTACTTTATTTCTATTAATGTTTAATAAAAAGGTGGTTTGCTTGTCTTCTGAACTATGTAATTGTAGTGGGCAATCCAAGAGACTCTAGAAAGCAATGAAGAGTGTGATTTAAGTGAAATAGCCTATACTGAACTCTTCTATGCAGCTTTCTGTAACTGTATAATTATTTGAAATATTTCCCCTGGCCAATAGAGAATACTAAGAATTAGCCTTGTGGCAAACATAACAGGCATTGGATATATTCAGGTGATGTTTTTGATAATATCTGATCCATAATGTTGAAGCAGTAGCATTTATATCATGTGTAAATAACTGAGCTAGACTGTTGCTCACAAAGCTGAAGATGGGGAAAAGGGGAAAGACTGCCTTCCATTGTCTCAAATCCCATTTCAGCTGTTTACAGAAAAATGATTTTTATTTTTTTCATGGTCTTGTATTGTGGTCCTGTATACATTGCCTTGCAAAGATAAGGTTAGGTATTTATTGTTACATCTGAGCAACAAGCAACTGAGTTTTTGTCGAAGCTGCAGTTAGGACTGTGGGAGCAGCAGCTGCTGGTGCTGCTGGACACTGTGCTACACCTGCCCCACACACTGACTCAGACAGGAGTCTGAGGGTTGGGAGCTTAGTTCACACTGTCAATTCATGCCTGGGACTGTGTTCACAGACTGCCTGTGACAGGCCTTTATGAATAGGAAACACACCTTTTAATTTGTTCTATTTTCTTTTTATGAGACCGCTGGAACCGGTGGAGAAAACAGTAATATTGTGCCTTTTTCCACCAGCATAGAAAGCATGTGTTCTGTCATAATTTACCAAGCAAGAAAATAAACTTTATCCTAACCTCTAGTGAAGGACAGTATTGAAGGACTCTGCAAAGCAAAAGAATGTTTCCCACACAGTCTAAAATAAAACTCAAGTGTGCTAGTTACAGAAAGAGGCACCAGCTCACTAACTGAATTGCTTTAACCTGTTACATGAGCCAGCATAGGCATAAGATCATCTTGAATATTTGCAGCAGCTTTACCTGTACTACAAGATAAAATCTTGTAGTATAACAGAAGCTTCAGTAAGTTTTCAGGAGTTTTACTTTGAACAGATGACACAGGATTAGAATATTTAGTTTGATGCATTTTTGTTTCTTTTTTTTCCTTAAATGACTGCTCAGAGCTGTGTTTACTTTTATGCCAGGTATCCTTTATGCTTCAGAGTAAGAGCATGTAACTACTGATCCTTGGTAGCTTTGCAAAGCAGAACTGTATCTATTGGACTATTCCGTGTGAAATTTTTTTCAAGTAACTTAAAGTGCATACTATGCTTGAAAAAGTAAGCTCTTCAAAATGCAGTGGGTGGCTTCAATCTGAATTTAACTTTGGGGAAACATAAGAAGTTGGTCTGTGAAATCTCTTTGGTGCTGGCTCATGTCTCGGAGTTCAGCACTACTTTTATTTACTGTCCTGCTTGTGTTAAAAAGCACAGGTTTATCAAAGGAAGTATGCTGACTTATACTGGCAGAGCTACCAACCCTCAATGTTTTTAGTTATAAACAAAATTATTTGCAGAGGTCTTAATGCATTGATAATGAAATAAATGCTTTTAATAAAAAGAGTAATATCAACATCTTGGGTCTGCCAGATGAGATTTTTGTGTCATTCAAATATTTATATGTGCAAATGAGATATATTTGGAGAGTGAAACAAGGGAAAAATCATATGTATTGGGGTGGATAGGGGTGAGGGTGGGGGAAAGGCATAATCTTTAGAAATTGAGATTTCCCTGGCTGCCAGGGAAGAAGGAAAAAGCACCACTGATATGTCAGTAAACTGAATACTGTTAGGGTTACAAACCTTATGCAGAGCTGAGATAACAGAAAATTGATTGGAATATTATTGCAAGGTAAACCAAACTGTTAGGAAGCATTCAACCTTTCTAATGCTGTAAGTACAGATTAATTTTCTCAATTAAAATACCTCAAGAGTTTAATATGCTCCAAAATATACTAGGAGTATAGATCAAAATAGGGAATGCTGAAACCTTTGCAATCAGTCTAGTCTCATCCAGTGCTTGCTCATTATGAATATATTCAGTGTGCATTACTGCTTCAAATTTAGACATTTCAGTAAGTGGATTGAATGATATTACCCAATCAATGTTGGATATAATACAAGATAAGCTCAAAGTTGCAGCTGTTTTGATTTGTCTGTGATATACCAACTCATTTTTACATGGTCTATTGACTTCAGTAGCCAAAATTCCTAAACTTCATTTGGGCACAAAAAGAAAGCACAAAGCTGATTCTTGTTAATGATGTCACGGAAAGAATCAGCTTTGTCTGATTTTTTTTTTTCAACACATGTAATGGGTTTAAATCCTTTGAACTGTTGGACTAATCTCAGGTATGAACCTGAGACATAATGACCATCTCACTATCTCCAGACAGTGCACTGGGACTGATTTACAGTATGTTGATTTGGGATATGGAAGCGGATGATCTCGTGCTGTTGGAAGTGGAAGACAGCCTTTGCTGTGAGCTGGCTGCTTCAGTAGGAAAAGCTTGACATTTACTCCTGGAGATGTGCTGTAATGATTCTATCCACACCTTGAGGTGATTTCAGCTTGGGTCATAACTTGCAGAAGATAGTAAGCTCTTTTTACATTTTTTTTCTAAGTATATTTTTGGAAACGATCAGGTGAAATAATAGGTGGAAAGAAGCTGGCTGATGCTGGGTGAAGAAAGACTGGGTTGATTCTAATGAAGTGAAGAAAAGTTTTGGAGGTCTTTGGTTGCTGACATATCATCAGTGTCGGTCTACTTAGTCTACACACTCAGAATGCTCCTTGATCCCTGTTTTACAGCCTTGTACAAAAGTTGTTTTTTTGTCGATTTGCTAGAAAGATTAGAATAGTGTCTGTTTTTCAAAAACATAGCTGGACAGGCAAATGATGAGATTTTGCAGGTACATGAACTATTGTCATTCTTATTAAACATACTTTATAGAAGCAAAAGCTCAGCTCTGGTGAAGACTGGAGAAAATCCAGGGGTGCTCTGGTGACTTGGCCTCTTGCCTCTAGCGGGTTTCAGAGTTCCTTGCTGCTTGTTGGCTATTTCAGGCCTGGGAGCTCCAAAACTCTTCTTCTGATGAAGACCCCATTTCCCATCATCAGAAAGAGGCTTGCTCTTTACAGATATGATCCTTGACATTTAAATATTTTTAATTTTTCTAATCTGAAGACTGGACTACTGAAGAGTGTTCTGTATTCAAGTGTACTTGAATTGTGCTTAGATTGGAGTTAGCACAGAAACCAGCTGTTTACTTAAGCGCTTTCTCAGCAAGCATCATGGCACTTACAATCCCCAGGTTGTAGTAGCTTTAGTGGCTACAAGATATTTAGTGTGATACTTCTGCTGTCTAGAAGTCCTAAATGGCCTCCCAAATATATGCTGTGTGTTTTCTTGCGTTGCTCTGCTGTACATGTTCCCTGGAAAGAAGCTCATGAGATGCGAGAGCATCAGTGTAACTCTCCTTTTGTATCCCTTCCATCTGTCTTGAAGATGGACTGGCAACTAGGGGAAGTTTCAAATCCAGTTGTGTGGATTATGCCTTTATGGAGTTTTAATAGGATTTCTCTTAGCAGATATATGATGGCAAAACCCTTCTCTTTTGAAACTAATTTGTTACTGATTTTGTTCATGGCACTGTATGCAGAGCTTAAGGAGGACAGTCTTTTTTTAAAAACCTGTTAGTACATTGCCCTCTCTATTGATCATATTGTAAGGGTGAGAAGGGAAGATCCTGTTGTAAACTTACAAGTCCATGTGCTGGAAATACTGCACCTCAATCACTTGTTCCATGTTTATGCTTTTTCAAAAATGAGAGCTGAAGATACAATAAAGAATTAAGTTGATGGTATACCATTTCTCTGAGGCTACTTTTCCAAGCTGAGCTACATTTTTTTACTTTTATGTGTGAGGCTATAAAGGCCTAGTAAACATTTTTTTCCTAACTTTAACACACAGTAAATAAGGTTGTACACTCCCCAGGCCAGGAATGATATATTATACTCCTCGATCACTGCTTTTTTTTCTGGGGAGTAATGTTATTTAATAAGTGTCACTTGAGAGCTGTACATGAGACAGAAGTTGTCTCATGGACCACAGACTGTATCAGTAACAAATATAGGTCTTCTAACTTAATGTACAGCCTCTACTCAAGGAAGCAATACAATGAGAAAAGGTCTTTTGATTCTTCTGCCATGCGGAACAAATCTCTTGTGGGGCGAAAAAAAAGTTCAAAATAACCTTGTTCTGGTAAGCAGCAATTTTATCTTTTTCTCTCTGCTGCTTTTTGCCCTGGACCTGGTGTTTTATCAGTATGTTTAACAGAGCCCTCCTGCTGCTGTTATAATGCTTACTGCAAGCAATATTGCATTTTGTTTGGTTTTAAAGTTAATTCACAACCGTGTGTGTCTGTCTCAGCAGGGGAAGCCCAGCACTTGCAGATGGGCAGGACCTGATAAAACAGTAAGAGGTAGGCAGGGGTCCCTAAGGCAGGCTCCTCTGTGCCTGCCTCTGCACCCCCTCACTCCAGTGGTGTCCTGGCTACCCACCAGCAGGGTGAGGTTCTACTGCGTGTGAACTCTGAGATGAGAAATAAAACAGCAGTTGATGCCAAGCCCACAAAAGAAGTGTGCCATGTATGTGACAATATTTAGCTTTTTTTTGTGATGCTTTGGGCCATGCAAATGTTGGTATAAATTTTAAAAAAAGGCAAAAAAAAAAAAAAGCGTTGACTATGTCTTACTAAACTGCTTACTTTTGTTTCTAATCCTTCCAGCATAATTCTGATTACAATAACTTTGTATGGGATATTCTTGCCTTTGTTCCAGGGAAATACTGTCAGATTGTTCTAGTTTGAATATATGTAAGCTATGCTGAATGAAAAATTATGCACTTCAAATACCAGGCTGTTGTGAGCTCATCATTTCCAGACCTCTGTTGCTGGAGATGTAGGAAAAGAGCAGATGAACCACATTAGTGTCACTGGTTTTCCTTAATGCTTTGGGATTTTCTTGGCAGGTTTCTCTTTCCAGCAAGCTCCCTGTCCCTCTTCTGTCTTAACACCTAGTTCCTCTTTCCCAGGAAAGAGAAGCCTCTTTCTAGCTTTCTGTGTTCCTCTCCAGAACCCACCCCTTATCCTGGCACTGCAAAAATGTTGCACTATGCCTTATTTCTGAGCTTGATCAGGCTTATACTAGTCAGGGACTCATTAGTTAAGGGCTGGTGAATTTGCTGTGGGGAGAGGGATCTCAGCTGAATTCCACATTTCAAACCAAGAGAAATTTATCCTAGGTTCAGCTGTAATTAGTGCATGCGAGTACATATATATCTGCCTTTATATGTAAAAATAAAAAAGGTAGTTTCAAGTGTGATTATGTTTTTGCTGCAAGTGCATAAGTATCATAGATGCATCTTGTCCTTGAAATTGTCTCTGTGGGTGTATTTTTGACAACTTATTTCCTTTTGATCACTTCTTTGGGGAAGGAAGAGCTTCTAAGGTTCCCAAGCTTCCTTCAGCAGTACTTGGCCAAATATTTAAGAAGTCAAAACTGAGACATCTGTAGGCCTGGCTTTTTTGATAAGACATGTGGGATAAACATGAAAAGGAGGAACGAGCAGTTTAAAGTCCATGTAGTCTTAACTCTAGGTCCTGACACTGCCCCAGTATACCTGCAATCTGTAGATTTTTTTTTTACTTGATTCTTAACTCTATTGCCTAGAACTTCCCTTTCATCAAGTCTTTTATCCTATCATGTGATAGAACACCATTTCTGCTTGTTTCTGCAATCCTTGTTGTCCTTTGCATCTCCATCCCTCTCATGCTGCTGCCACAAAATGTGATACTTTGCCACCGGACATTAGTCCTAGATATCATATCCATCTGCTACTTGACTGCTGACAATCTCTCTGACAAAAGCCCTCCTCAGTTGTGACAGATGTAGTCTATGTAACAGTACTAAAATAGCCTGATTGTCTTTCTCTAAAAATACTTTCAGAAAATTTTTGGGTTTAATTATGCATAAGGGGCCTCTCTTTTCTCACTTCCACCCTGTGAGATAACTCTTCCTCTGATATTTCTTCATAGCATTGTGAAGCTTCTTCATATAATCTCCCTGCTACTCTATACCTGCATCCCTCCCAATGAATGCAGCTGACCTAATTGCAGATAATTACAGTTCCAGGGTTGGCTGTGAGGGGGGCTATGTTGGTCTGCTGTGTGTATCTTGGCCCTATGTCTTCACACTTTTGGTCTGATTTCCTCTGCATGCGTCTCTTCTGAAAGGCAGAGTTTCCGAACAGTGGTCATTTTTATACCTCTTGGAAGCAACAGTATTCATAAGTAAGAAAACTTGACTGGGTAATTTTATATAGTTTGGCAAATCATTCTGAATGCATTGCCTTAATATCTGAATTGGATGGGGTAGCAGACACTTTCAATGTACATTTATGTACACAATATACAAAAAACACTTTCAAGCCATTGGGGAGGAATGTTTCGTGAATGGAATTTATAAGAGCTAGTCTTGCCCAATGCGATTACTGAGGGATTTATCACCTGCAGGAGATGGAAAAAGTTTCTAGTTTGGGTCTATATGCTAGAGAAATTAGCCCAAGATGGAATGCTGCAATGAAGGAAAGATATGGAGTCAACCTGGCAACTACATATAACAGCTCCTGGAATATGGCTGATGGACTGCACTACTGAGGAATGGCATTGTACCTGTAGTGCCTCCATAGCAGTCTCAGTAACATGTGCCCTTGGAAAGCTGTCCCACAGGGCAAGAGAGTGACCATACTGAAAGACTAAGCAAAAGAACCTGTACTGACTGCATCACTGTCCATTAACTTAATACATGTTCACTACAAATAAAAAAAAAAATCAGTCTTTCACAATGTTTCTAGTAGAAATAGATGCTGTGAAAAAGATACTTAAAAGGGGAGATGAATCCTTCTTGCTCTTAAAGTTGCTGTAAGCAATCAGTCATAAATAGTAGATTGTTCCTGCACTATCCCTGAGCTGCCTGCTTGTCTCTAAGAAGTCATACAATTTTTGAATATCTTATTTCCTTATATGTCCTTAGTTATGCTTCCTGAAGAAAAAGTGTTGTCACACTTTCTACCTAATAATATTTGATGTGATTACTGTGTTTGCTTTGTTTCTCCAAATAAAAAATTCATAGTATGTGCTTAATAGTAAAAATCATCAGCTACAGACATCTGCATAAACAGATTTCAAGAGAGGACTTTTTAGTGCATAAGTTAATAACTCAAATTTTCAGACTATTTCCTTCCCTTCCAGGAATTGGTGGTGGAGGACCAAGAGATACCTGCAGTACTGTTGCTTGTTTTCAGATAGCTGCTATTTGTTTATTTCCTAAACTGGTGCTTTTCTGACCTTGGACTGGATCTAATCTATTTCTTTCCTTAAAAGTAAGCCTATCAAATGGTCTGATTTGATAAACAAAACATTAAGCACCACCCATCTTTGTATTTCCTTACTACATAGGTTTAGGACTGTTACACTGTTTACAAGAAAACATTTAAAACCCTAAATTAAAATAAATAGAATTCCTGGAATCAGAATATGTAGATTTTATATGAAACAACCAACCACCACCATTAAATTGCACATGCAAAGTGGCATCAGAATGTCAACCAAATAATTTTTGTGGACCTAAAATAACATGGTTTGATGCAGGACTGTTGCTGTGCTATGGCAGTATGCACATGTGTATTAAGACACCCATACCAGTGTGTCACTCCTATAAACACTAACTGTTCAGAAGGATGAACTGGATTAAAACCTGTCAAGGTAATGTTAAGTGAAGCACTGTAGTGCTACTAGAACACTGGATCATGAGAAAATTTTCAGCTGTTCTGGGCAACTTTAATTCCCTGTAAGAAAGAAGCACATAGCTCTCAGAAGCAAAATTTTCCAGGTGTCTGTTTTGTGATTTGCTGTAGATGACAGAATCCCACAGGACATTGTGCTGTAACTTGATGGGCACTCCTGTCATATGCAGGCAGTGCTTGCTCAGACTGTGAGTGCCCGTGCTTCTTGTCCAAGTTGTGATGGGCTGTTTTAGCCCTGACAATGAGCTAGAGCAGGAAAGTGGAAAAAGATGTGTGCAGTCTGTCTTGGAAAGCTGAAGGTTTTCTTTTGCAGTTAGTGGACGGCATGCGAGTAGATAAATGCATGCAAAGGAGGACTTTATCGGCCCTCACACAATTGAACAGAGACTGAAATATCCTTAAAATCCTGGAACATGGTGGAGTAATGGTTAATATTTCAAAAATGTCTTATTAGGTCATACAAACTCAGGCACTGTGTAATCGTCCTACATGTTAGAAAAAGCTGGAGCTTTCATCTGGATTTATTAACATGAACTACTTATGGAAGAGTTCAGAAATCTGCCTCAATGTTTAAACATTTGAGCATATAACTGAGGACAGACACCTAACAATTCATAGCCTACTGTAATCAGACTTGCATATCATAAAACAGAATCCTTTATTTTAAAGTAGTTAAACCTAGATCAAAGGTAGAGGATTATGCAGTATGCCCAGTTTAAGAAAGTTCCATTCAAGAGGTTAATGTAAAACTCCAAACACCAACACTTTATGCTTAGTCTTATCTACTATCTTCTCATTATGTGGAAATGTTAGTGAGCATTTACAACCAGCCGTGCCAAACTTCACTGAGCTTAGATGAAGAAATAATAAAGGAACCCTTTAAACTGTGGGGTTTTTATTTTCTAGTGACTACCTAGAAGGGGCATCATGTTACTTGCATTTCTGATCACTGGATATTTGCAGGCTTGCAGTGCCTACCGTAGTTTTAAGGTGTTGCATACGTGTGTCAGCCCTATGAATCTGACTCAGGTGGGGGAAAACTAAACCGTGCCTTGTGGCCCAGGTATTAATAGTGAAAGTGGTCATTTGGCTTGAATGAAGGCTAGCTGCTCTGTATCCTGTTCAAATCCTTGCTTGTTCTATGTTCTGTGTGGTTCCCAAAAATCTCAGAATTAAAAGGTGCATAAATGTGTGACTTTATATACTTTTTATATGTGGTTATGGAGATTTTTGCAAGTCGGAACTAACCAGCTTGAGTTTCAAGTTTCTTGGGGAGTTTGAAAGAGCAGTAAATAGCACTGCTTTCCTGCTCCTGGAGCAATTTTGACTGCACTGTTGAGATCTGGAGATGCTAGAATGTGGCTTTGCCCTTTAAACAAAGTCACTCTTCAGAATACAAGTACATTATCAGGAATTCCTCCTCTTCAGTCCTTTGATTCTCTGTAGATATCTTCTACTTCAAGATTTATGGTGCCTTCTGTAATGAGAGCAATCTTATATAATATATACAGCCTTTGTACTTTCTAGACTAGAGCCTAATCCAGCTCTTAGCCCTTTGAAAAAATTCCTTCATCTCTGCCTGCCTCTTTCAGATCTTGGGCTTTCAAAGCATAAGGACCTATATTTTTAAAGAGTTACATTTTTAATAGTCTTTGGCTGTATCCTTCCTTGATGAGGATCTGGTAAGCTTTAAAAAAAAAGGTAGTGAATCAGATCAGTTAGAAGACCTGGTGGAATGAGTGCATAAATGTGTCTATGAGCATAAGTTTGGTATTATGGCTTGTTAGTGCTATCTTCAGTGCTGATTCATTATTATAAAGCCTAATCGTTACAAGCTACGGTAGTGTCTTGGGCAACTTGGCATAATTACCCTTTGTTTTCTTCAAGAAAACATAAAGCCTGACTTTGTATGGCAATCACTGAGATATTGCTGAACAGTTGCATTTTTATGTGATATAAAATAGAAATGATACCATAATATATTGTCTCTTCTGTCTGACTACCCTCCCCAGTGACCATTTTTTGGTTTTGGTGTTTTTTTCTGTTATAAAATGAGTCTCCTCTTATGGGTTGTTTTTGGTTTTTGTGTTTGTTTTTTTTTTGTGATTTTTGGCATGGTTGGTTTTTTTTTGTTTCTTTTTGTTGTTGGGTGTGTTGGTGGTGGTTTGTGGTGGTGGTGGTTTGATTGTTTTTTTGTTAGTACAATACATTGTGCTGATGCTGCTGAGTTTGCAGTCCCATGTAGTTTAGCAATTAACAGCTAGACTGAGCTGGGATTCAATGACCACCAGTTCAGTGTGTTGAATTCAGATGTCATCAAGACTTGTTCCATAAAATGCATGTTCATTTTTTTATAATTGTTCTTCAATCTCAGGAACAATTCTCTTCATAGAATGGAATTTTGCGTACCTCAAGTTATAGACATGTGAGTAAAACACTGCTGCAGATTAATGAAGAAGCTTCTTCTGTCATATAATTTTTAAATAGGCCCTTCAATTCATATGTAGGTAGCATACTACATAAAATGTAAAATATTAATATATGTCTGTACTGGGTAGAACAATAACAAAAAAGATGATACACGGTTAATGTGTAAGAGTATTTGTCTGTAGAGTGTCATACAGACCAGTTTGTATGTCCCAAGAATGTGTTATGAGGAGATTTGGATGGAGCATGGAAAGGCCTGCACAGGAATTTCAGTTGGATCCATAATATCTGGTCAGAGTCAAATGCCCCCAAAACGATGACTGGAAGCCCTTCTCTCTGTGACAGAGTACTGCCCAAGCTCCACAGGAATTTATTCTAGTTAACCTCTAATTTGGGAATGCCATATGGCATGCTCCCTTAAAATCTGGTCATTCCTGCCATATGCAGCAGATTTTGGAAAATGATTTTCATGAAGTGAGCAAGAGATGGAGCACTTTGTTTTCCTGAGACATCCAGCACTTTTAAAGAAACATGTTGGGACAGACAATAAACATTGCTCAGACATTGTTCTAGTGCTTTTTGCGGTACCTGAATACCACCATCTGGTGAACTGAAATCCTGTTACAGCTTATTTGTACATTCTTTTATATGACTTAATGTGCTTGTCTGACAAGGAGCCATATTTTGACCATAGTGTTGAACCTCCTAATAGGATTGTGGTGTTATTGCTGAAATGCTGCATGTACACTTATCTTGCTTTGTTTGCTGATCCTACATGGGTGCAATACAAGAGCAACAACAATATTCTTCTCGTAGGTAGGATATCAGTGCCTTGTTCAGCCCATTTCATGCTGCTGAGCCACTAGAAGAAAAAATTGCAGCTTCAATTGCATTCAAAAAAAATCTGTTATTGAATGACTTGTAACAGTTTTGACTTGTGTGGGTTTTTTGGGTCTGACTGATAACTCTTAAGCCAGTCAGTCTCAGGATACTTATCTAGTATGAAACTCCAAACCTTCTGAAATTCACCTCACTAATCTGTGCCTTGTATTTCCAAGGGCATGCTAAATATCCAGTGTTGATTAATGTCATCGTAATGTAAACATACTCAATGAATATTCATTGCTCCTCATATGGTGCCAAAAATCCCCCTTTTAAGTGTTTCTTCATCAGTTATTGATGAATAGGGTTCTTAAACTGTGAAATAGCCCTTCCAGACTGTCCTCCTGGTTCTGTTCCAGCTTAAACATATTTTTGGTTTGGAACAAAATATAATTATCCAACATCTTTAAAAAGAAATTGGACTTGACCTGAGCTTGGCATTAGTTGCTGTTGTTCCTGTCTCTTTGAATTGCCTCCAATTCAGAACAAGCAACTATAGAGGACATTGGCAAGTGCAGAAACATATATCCAAACAATTAAATGTTACACTCAGTTTTTCCCATTCTTAATATTTCAAAATCCCTTAGTATAAAATCTAATGATTAATTGTAGTAGCCCAGTGGAAAAAAAGAGGGTTTCTTTTGCACTGACAGAATGAAGGAAAGGAAACCAACCATTCTCATCTTATCCTGAGGGGAAGATTGTCATTATTATGAATCAATTTAGATAATTTTTATCATTAGCAAAGATAAATTTAAGAGCAAAGGTAAATGTTGATAGACCCAGCCCGCATACTCATACTTTATAATCATTATGTGCTATTTCTTTGATAATTCCTCATATGAATAGTAGTGGACCTCATATGAATAGTAGTGGCCATGTCCTTGTACCAAGAAATCCTTTGCAGCTAAAAGAAAAAGTCAATGTATCCTCAGGTGCTGTGACCAAAGGTAATGATGTGATAAGGTCAGTCTTAAACATCTACTCTCTAAAAGGTATTTATTCTTTCATCTATCATAGGACAAAAGACGAAAAGTAGAATAGAGAAAAGGAATATAACATTTGTACTGTTGACTGAATCACCTCTTTTCAGTGTTTATAAAATGTGATAACTTCAGAAAAAAAGGAAATTATTTTTTCTCTTAGGCATTCTAAGACATAGTAAAAGCTTAACAAAATGGCATTCAGGTCTGTTCAGCAAGGCTTACTTTTTAAACCTGCTTGTTCACTACTCATTCAAAATCACTGATAAATAATCCCTTTAGTTTAAACTTACTGAAACAGTTGGATATTATGGCCATCTTACTCCATGGACTTGTTAAGGAGAAAGGCTTCCTAATTTGTTTTTGTAGTAGTGTTAGGAGCCCTATAGGAAGGCAGGACTTTAAATTAGGTTTAAGCCATGATCCAATGGTAATATATAATAATGTGGATCCCTATTTTAGATATTTCTCCCCTCTTAGTCTTTTTCCTTTGATATTTTTTAATTAATTTTCTTTGAAACGTCATAATTTTCTAATTGATTATACAGGAGCTGTAATAATCAGGCTAACCACACTTTGTTTTTTTTATTTTATATTTTATTAACCTTTTAATGTTTTACACCTTCCGAAATTACCTATACATTTCAAAGTGTCTATAAGGCATAATGCCTAGACCATTTATTTACCGTGGTTTTCATCATTCTGTTTCGTCACACTTTTTGTAAGTGGGAATTGTTCAACTGTCTGTTTTGTTCCAGAAAAGGGTGCTTTTCGAAAAGATAGTTAATGTCCTCAGCCCTGCCACAACATATTCTGTTGTTTGTTCTTTGGTAATATTGAGCTGCAGTTGTATGCTGAATGTTGCCTGAAGTGAAATTACATGCACATAAAGAAATGCTTTGCAATGCTCTGTAACATCACTTCTCCATCCCCAGGAAATGCATTTGAGTGTCACTGTTGCAGTTGGAAGCAGGATCCCCCCCATGCTGGATACTCTAGAGGAGTCACTCTTGTTTGCCCAGCATCAACTGGAAGCTGGGAGTGATGTCATGTGGCTCTGCTCTTCTGAGGTGGGACCCAAGATGTAAAATTCCAAAGTGGTTACTAGAGGAAAAGGGAGCAAGAGTATATGGTTGAATTTAGTTTGGTCACCATTGTCAAAATTCACTTCATCTTTCTTACTACACTGAAGTGAAAGCCAGAAGTGGTGAAGGTGATTTCAGTGGCATGTAGCACTTTCCTATGACATGTACAGTGTTTCTTTGCTATTACTTGAGCAAAAACCTTATACTTCAGCCACAGAGATGAGCATACTAAAGGCAATTTGTATTAGAAGTTTAGGAGGGATCTGGTTGTATGGTACTACCTGATATACAAGATGGTGTTTCATGTGTTCTTTACATCAACAGCTAAACTGAACCAAGAGCATTTAAATATGGTGTAATATGCCTTCTGCTAAGTGATTTCTACATGAATAGGAGACAGAAACCTGAAGGAGGAGCATTGCTTATGAGTGAGCATACAAGGCTGGCTAAACTCGAGAAAAAGAGGACCAGCCCAGCAGTGGAGGTGGACTGACTCAGCATTGGTCCCAGGGCATGGGGAGGTTGCTGGCAGCTCTTCAGCAAGGCTAGTCTGCTAAACATATGTGCTAGCTGTTGCCCGTGACTGCACGGGAGAAAGAGAAAGCATTGTGTGATGGGTGGCTAATGAACTGCCCCAATTCAGCATTTCCTATGGCTTGTTAGGCAAATAGTATGGTAAGCAGTGTAGTATACTTGACAATTTCTCCTTCCTGACAAGAAAAACCATGTACTGACCCTTTCCTTTCTGTGCAGAGACCTTCTGCTGATCGTGTGGAAAAAGTGCTTCTTCCTCAGATGTCTTCCCTTTCCTTTGTTTGTCTTTACTTGAGGCAGATATTGCACTGTCATTCTACTCATGTCCCTGCTGTGGCATGTTCTGTGAATCATCCAAACCTGCTATTGACATCTGCTCTTCTATAGTGGGTAAAAAAAGATAATGGAGTGAGAATCTGACCTTGCAGTTGAGCAAAAGTCTTACTTGTGTCTCCAGTGCGACCAAGGCTTATGCCAAGATTATTTTTTTTTTCACTGCCTCAGAGTATTTTATTTAGCATGGTTAAGATAGACACTTGTAGTTTCCTTCCCTGCACAACAGTAATAAATGGGTAAAGGGAGCTAAAAAGTAGGGAGATTCCTATAAGAGCTGGTGTGTTTAGTGATGTTATCCATGGTTTGCTGCTACAGCCTGTGACAGTGGCATAAGAAAAATTTGACAGGTGAAAAGTGCAGGAGGGAGTTCAGGCTGCTCTCTGCCCTCCAATATTTATCAGGCTTGATCAAGTAAAAACAAGGATAGTGGAATGTATTCAGTCCATGTTTTTTTGGTGATTTGGTACACTTAGATTGAAACCATAGTTTTACAGACACAATTATGCATCTAAGTGAACCAATATGTAGAAAAATACTACTAATAAAACAAGGATTCCCACCTCAATTTTAAGTTTAAAATAGTTAAATGGCACTTCCAAGCACTGAACACAGACAAGTGTGGAAAATACCTGCTAGTATAACACAGGGATTATGAAATATTATTTTTAAGATGCTTTATGTATTACAGTGAGTATATCTGATATTGCTGCATATAATTCTTTCAGATTTGAACACCTGGCTTCAATCTTTAAAGGCTTTATATGATGAATTTATGGGATACCAAAGGCATATGTGGGCTCGCTCACTCTGCACAGTGAAAACATAAGCCTTGAACATCCTCAAAGGTTTAACGTTTTTAATAAGAGTTGAGAAGCATATTGCAGGATCATTTCATATTATGCATTTTTCTTTAACTTCCATTAAAAATAAGCATTTCACAAGAATTGCATGTTTTACAGAGTTAGTTCATTTGTGGAATCCTTGTGAGGGCTTCATGGTACCTGCTCCTCTCGTAAGTAGATGTTATAGTTACTTGTGAGTACATTGAGCAGTACTCTTCCCAATTTTAAGTATTCAAGCATAAACACAAAGTTGTGTACTCAATCCATTTGACTGTTATAGTTTTTAGCATTAATGATACATTTCAGGTTCCTTCTATATAATTAAATAATGAAATATCCTGATTTCAAAAGGCATATTGAATACTATAAACAGCAATGTTATACATCATTTTTTAAAAAAAAGTCTTGAGAAAGCTTGCTGAAAACAAGTCAATAGAACAATTGTGCATTTAATTGCTAATCTATTTTGTTTTATGAAATGCTTACTGTTGTTTTCCTATTTCACTTCCATGGTAATGGGTAATCAAGTAATGATCAGTGGCTTATAATTTAAAAATAGCTTCATTGTGTGGAACTTTGAAAGCTAAACAGGATATGTCATCTGGATGGACAGAATATGAGTATACATAACCTTTTTTCCCGAGAAACAGTTATTATTGTGCTGGTAGCTGGTGTCTGACTTAATACTCTACCAGATGGTATCTTTCCAGTCTGATATTCTCACTTGTGCTGAAAACTGACTTCTGGATTGAAATCTCCTTGGCTTGATGTCTACTTCAAATAATTCTTTGCTTTTCTTGTAGTTGTCCTATGGGAGTAAAACAAAATATTGGATTCTAGCTCATTTGACTTCTAAGATGGTGCAGGGGCAAGACATATAATGATTTCAATTGTTTAGAAACCAAAATGGTTATTTGAGTCTTTACTCTCTCAGGCATGGCCAAGCTCTGTGCATCAATCACATTAGGGTATGAAATGCCATCTACTGAAGTCTGAAAGACCATTACTCTTATCTCAAGACCTGATGGGATAAAATAGGATGAGAAGGCGGTAGTAAATTGCAGGATGTGTGCCAGAAAGCAACAGCAATAAAAGACTATGGTGTTGCATCTGTGCTAACATCTCTAAGGAGTAATTAAGTCATCTAAGCATCGGAAGGCATAGAGTTGCAGTGTTTCTACTGAATATGTGAATCCCTTATCTGTTTCCAATTACATGTCAGGTGAACCAGATGTGTGTCTGTGACAACCTGATAGTATGCCTTGTGTATCCTTGTTTGCCTGTACTTGGATGGTCATGGTGGTGTAACTGAATATCTAGCAAAAAAAGAACAATATGCTCTGAAATAGCCCAGACAACTGGTTAGCCAGCAAAGGCACATGAGATAAACAAGTATTGAGTGCAAAATTTTCCACCATAGACAGATTTCCTCCTGAATGTATAATAATGAGGCTTTAAATCACCAACCTACAATCTTTTTGCTCAGAAAATGTCACATTGGTAGTCTACTTCAGAAAACTGACAAAGTCGAGGTGTTATTTCACAGTTTACCGATTCCTCAGGCAGCTATTTACATGAGCCAGTAAAGGACATAATATACTGCATGTAAGTCAAAGCCTAAATTTCACTTCTGCTCAGTCTAGTAGTTTGTTTTCCCCAAGGTTAGAGCTCATTTATTTAGCCTGAAGCACTTGCATCACCCTACATACCAGAATTTTAGCTTTCTTTGAGAAAAAGAACATTATTTAACAGCAGCATTGAAACACTTCGCACACAAAGCTAAACGCATTAGAGGTGTGTACATAGAGGCTGCAGAAAATTCCAGATGCATATGATGAAAAGCTAGCCACTGCACGATAAATGATTATCATTGTGTTTAAACAAGGAAAAAGAAAATGTATCTGGCAAAAATCTCGTTTCCTTCTAGATGCGTAGCATAACTAGGGATGCAATGGTCAGAAGCACAAGAAAAGCAGTGGCTGTGCCGCAGGCTTCTGGTAATGGTGTTTTTGGGTGGCTGCTTGTAGAGGTGACATAATGCACATCTGTCTTTTCTGAGTGACAAATTTCATGTTTTATAAAAGCCTCTTAGGTTATCCAATGGCACCAGATGATGTGTAGACAATGAAAGGTCTCTGAAAATGAAGAACGATCAAAAAGGTATAGTTGAAGTATAGTTGAAGCCATTGGGTTCAAAGGTATATGGAAGAAAACAGAAAATTACTGATTATAACAATCTTCTGGCGATGTTTCCAATTTCCTTGGATATGTGTGTCCTTTAAATATGAAGATTATAACACAGAGATATTAAAATTCTTTTCAGTGAAGAAAAAAACAACTCCACAAGCAAAATAGAAAATCCTCAAGCAAATTACTATGATGAAAAAGATTAAAATCTTAAGTAGGCCACTGAATGGCATGAGGAGAGAATCAAGATATACCCGTGGCATTACTAAATTCTCCGAGTAATCTTATCCTTCCAGGGTTCAGGACCTTACTAGAGAAGATGACAAAAAACTTTAACATGGATTGCAAACTGTAAAAGTCAGGGTACTTATTAATCTGTGACCACATAACTCTGTTCCTCCTAGCTATAATATTAAATAATAATCTTCACAACTAAGTAATCACTTTCCAGGTGCAGTGGAACATAGGAAAATGCAAAAGGGTGAAACACAAGCCAACAGTCATGGATTTAGGTAGGCGTATCTGGAAACAAATATAACAGATTGGCTGGCAATGAATGTTATTTAGTTTTGACACTGAACTGGGGGGAATCCCAAGAATGAAGCCTTGATAGGACATCCTAAAATTAGGAACATGTACTCTAAAATTTTGAAAGAGCCACATTTTTCTGGGTCAGATATGAGCAAAGACTTTGGACAACACACTTTATTTAAAAAGCAGTGGGATGAATCTACTGGCACTCAGAGGATTGCCTTTTGGTCAGTTAGTGCTGGGCCTAAAAGCATTCTTTCCTGAAATTCACCTGCTTTGAGCTGCAAGTGAGTCTGTCCTTCCCCCTCAGATGTCTACCCTGCTGATGATCCTCTTTTGTCCCCTTCAGGGGTAACTTGAACTTGTGTCTCTTGGCTTCAAGTGGTCACAGGTAGATAGCACAACTGTGTCTTACAGAACAAGGCAGGATACTTGAGTGAATCTGCAGAGCATTTATTCAAGGTGAGTACGTATTCAACTTCCTTTTTATGTGCATCTCTTAACTGACTTAGCTATGATTGTCCCACCAGGTGCAGGAGCATAAGTACGTAAGGCAGCTTTAGTAGAGAATTTGCAGTTGTGTGTGGTGCTGAAGAAAGCTGCCTGGGCATGAGCAGCTGCTTAGGCATGAGAAGGAGAGAAAAAAATTTAGAACATGACAAGCTGACTTACAGATAGTGTTTTTACAAGACAGTTTTTGGTGAACTGTGACTGAACTCAAAGCATGGCTTACGCTGGAATTTTGGGTTTCCCTAGAAGCTTGGCTAAAACTAGAGCAAGTCTTTTATTAGTCATCTAACTAATGATGGAGCATGAGCCCTGTAAAGGTGGAGATCATTCCATAATCCAAGTATGGATATGGGAGGGGGCACTGAAGATGATAGGAACTGTTTAAAAGTCATCATCTTAGTGTTTGTACGTACATACTAATCTTCTGAAAATTCACTTCCCCACTGCTTTGTTGCTCTCTTGTAACTAAAATACAAAAGACTGTTACACTATAATGCAGGTATATAACGCCATTGACTCAGATGAATAGCAGAGAAATTATATTACTGCTTGCACTGTATCTGAATGTTAGGTGAAGATGAAAGATTTTGTGTAGCAAAGGAAGACTGCTGTTAGCAAAATACTATGGAAGGTTTTAGTTAGTTTGTGTCGCCTGCCTATTTCTCGCTTTTAAAGATTTTGAACTGTTTATTCTAATGGTGTTGACTGTGCTTCTTCCAGTTTTGCAAGCCATGTCAGCTAAGGGAAAGAAAATAAAAAGTTCTGTATTTGAGCTATCATTGTGGCTTAGGTATTTGCTTTAACCTACACCTTCAAAGGAAGGAAATACCAGAAGTCTTGCAATATAATATGCATAGCTGACCTTTTGAGTTCAGGAAGGAGGAAAGTACTTCAAGGTACAAAAGCAGAATGTTAGAAGGAGGTTTAGTAATTCCAGCACTTTGAGTCACCGGAAATAGTAAATACTGTGGTTATGATTGCGCAGTGCTGCAAGCAAAGATGTAAGGATAAGTGCAAATATATCCTGAATCATTAAAATATTAAAACAATGTTTTCAGCATCACAATAGCTTTTTCATTTGTGTTGAAGAGTGAAGTTGAGTACCACAGTCTATGAAAAAATACCAGCTATGACAAAATACATAAAACAAGAGAATGAAATTAATACCAAGTGGTATCATCCAAAGCTATTAAATGGGAATTAAACACAGCCTCAGCGTTCACTGTGTCTAATTTACTGGCATGCAGTAATTCTGATAAGCAATTTAGCAGCATCTCCTCTACCCTAGATAGAACAAAGGTGTAGTGAATGAAAAAATTGCCAACTGGATTTGGAAGATCTATGTGAAAAGCAGGAATTTGCCCTTTTTTTTTCTCTTTTTTTACTTTTTAAACTGTGTTTTGTGGCAAAACTTCTATTGAGGTTCATTTCACTATTGTGATAAAACAGTAATGCCTCCATGATTCAGCAAGTGTGAGGCCTGTTATGCTGCTGTTACTACAGAAACATGGAATAAGAGTCAGGTGCTGTCCCCAGAAAACTTGCCATCTAAATAGAATATGAAATAGACGCTGCACTAAAGAGTTTCTATATAAATGAACCTCTAAAGTGAGGAAATTATATCTCTATAGTAGGGCTCCAAATCTCAGAAAGTAAATAGAGATAGCAAGAAACTCCAAATCTTCACTGAAAATCTTTACAGATTGAAGTTAACATCATCCAGTTGGGTCAGTTCTGAGAGGCAGCTACATGCCAAACCAAAGGGGAATACTGGTGGTAGGGTTCAGCAAACTGGACAAGCATCAACTTTCATGGGGCACATTCAGTGAGTCAGCTGTAAATTTTCATTTAAATTGTATGCTAAGCTGTTGTTCTCAGAGAATAAACTTTTACTTTGCTTTCACATTGTGTCACAGGAGCTGTGATGACAGCTGGCGGGATTGAGAAGGGGAGAGCTGTGCTCTCAGTAGCAGGGCAGTAGAGGAGCATTACTGGAGTTCCCTGTAACCTGCACTTTGAGCCCTTAGCTGAAGGAGGACTGTCTTTCATGCCCCAGTTTTTTCCCATCTGTTCCTTTTGAGGTGTTCATTCCCTTCCAGTAGATGCTGGCACTCGGAAGCTTTTCTGCAATGCCTTGGAGCACTGCATACTGCTTTGAAGGATTAGAAAAGATTTTTCACTGTTGGATGGGATTGACTGGGGTTTCTTAGGTTTTCTGCCTGATGTCCAGCTGGAGCACAGAGAATCAAGACGATGTTCTTCCTCAGAGTATAATAAAACAGTACTACTTATGACTTATGATTGCTAAGCAGAGAAGTGATAAACATGGTTCTGATTGTAAATGAGATCTGAGACTCTTTGATCTTTTTCCAGAAGGAGACAGATGTCTAACAGGAATAATCAAACCTAGGTGTTCAGTTTTCTTTCACTTTCTTTCAGTTCACTTTTGCAGGCTGTGCTGGAGAGCAGGCTGAAAGGCCAGTCATCAGGATCTTTCCACCCATACCCAAGCCAGGTTAGATGCCTCACCACTTAAATTGCAAAGAGATACATACTTTTATCCAATACTTTTTTAAAAATGAGGTTCAAGCCTGCTGCATAAAACCTCTTCCAGCTTCTATCTATCTGTTTTCCATTCATTTATGTGCTCTAAGCAAGTGCTTTATTTCAATACTGTTTGCTGGTTTGTGTTGGTCTTTGAGCAAGATAGATATATATTTTAGGCACAAAGTGGTTTTACTTTTCTTTTTCCTCTGATTTTATAGCTTTGAATTCCAGTAGCCTGTTGTACGCAAAGCACCATCACTGTGTAAAATGGCAAACGCTGCTCGTTATGCAGAAGGGTCAAACCATACTCTCTCAGAAGGCTTTACATGTTGTACTTGTTCTGTGTAGTTTCACTCGTATGTGTACTTGTCATACTTGTAAATCATGAGATTTTGTACATCCACAGCCCCTGAGGTTTTTCAGACACTCCCAAATGCTGTTTTGAACAACACTCAAGTAATGAACTAACAATTTCCATATTTCATGATGCTCACAGGTGCATTAACACTGCACTGAAATAAGAGCTTGTAACATCTTGGTAACATGCAGGCTAGTGAGCCATGAAACTGTCCCTGTATCTCAGTAACATTCTGTAGTTGCAGGGACACAGTTCAAGGAAAACATAAAATTTTAGTATTTGGACTAATTTCTATTTACAGTGGTTTTGTGCTCCTTAGCACTTAAGCTGTCTGGAAAATCACTTGGAAACTCCTTGCTATCATCACTCAGGTGCTTTTTCACCCTTTCCACACTTTCTTGCAATGGAGATAGTATCTTTTGAGTACATTTTACACAGAAAAGGTTCTGATTTTTGGCATACAAAAGCACACTGTGCGGTTGGCCGCGGCATTACATGTAGACCTTGGATGATGTTAGTCATCCTTTCACTGACAGTGGGAGCAGTGTGGGCTGCTGTGCCATAGCAAGGCCACAGGGAAGCCCCAATTTATGCAAATCTGAGGATGATCTATAAGTACCTGTAAAGCTAAATAAAACACCAAGATGTCATCTAAATGCTCACTCTCGAGCTTCAGCTCCTATATCCTTTCCTGATATGGCCACGTACATACATTTATCTTGATGGTTCCTCATTGATTTCTAACTTCAGATAGATGGGCAGCAATTTTGCTCATGTACTCTGTATTCAAAGTGTGAGCTGTGGCAGGTAGTTAACTACTTATAAGAAATAATTTTGTTTCTCTGATGGGGCGAATGTCAATAACTGCATAGTTAGTGCTGAAATTTGTTCTTACTGCAAATTTGCGGCTGCCTGCACCATGTAAAGCAATGTCAATTTTTTTTTTCTGAGCCCTGTTGAAGGTACGCTGAAGAATGAAGTGTATTTTAACAGCTGGATCACTTCTCTTAGTTTCTTCTGTTTTTTAGTCACTATCAGACAAAAATGAAAGTGTGACTTCAAGTGCCAAACACTATTCAAATTACTTTTCTGGGAGGTGGAGGGGAAAAAAATGACAGATATTAAAAATGTGGTAACTTTGGTAAATTAAGCATTTTTAGACCAGATCCCAAAGATAAAGCTCACTTAAGGGAAAATATTTTTTCCAAACATTTAAAAAAACTCAACAGAAATGCTGCTGTGGAAAATATTTATGATATTTGGTTTGGCACAGGTGGAAGAATTGTAGTTATTCCTTGTGCTATAGGATCCTCTTTGCTTGTTATTTTCCACGTTAGTGATGTCTGCCAACTCTTAATTCTGAGGCGAAAATGCTATCTCTAAGTAAGCTAACAAACGTACTCCTGAAAAGTTAGTGCTATCTTTTCTGTATTATACTGGTTTACTGCAGAGTGTATGTATATATAAAAAAAAATGTAGAGAAATCAAGCTAACTTTGAATCTCATACTACTGTCAGTATTTGACCATAACAGGTAAATTAGAAGCCTGACAGTGTCTTAATATCCAGTATATCTAGCTGGACTAGGGTAGTTGAATTTTGTTCATCAGTTTAACAGTTACCACCGTTTGTCTCTATTAAAAGTAAAATAATACTCTGTACTCATGAGAACTGCAAACCATGCAAGTGTTGGTAGCAGAAAGCATTTTGTGTAGTTTTAAAAGGATTTTTTCATCATACACTGCTTCCTATGAAATGTATTCACTCTTTTCACTGCATCAGCATAATTAGTTCAGTCTGTTAACCAGCATATTTCATCTAATACTTTCTTCTGCATTTGCTGACAATACAATTACAAAAAAAAATACAAACCATCTGAAAACAATGCAAACACATTTAGCTGTTTCCTGTTTCTTGTACAATGGCAGTTTGCCAGAGATGACATGCTTCACTAAATGTCACTAAATATTATGTACTTAGGACTTAATTATGCCTTTAAGGCACTGGCCCTTTCAGGGAAGAGAGTGGATAAAATTGCTTCCTTGAGAGCTCTGAGCTGCACTCTGCCTGAGAAAACATGACTGCAGGCAGCATGGTGGGAAAGCAAAAGGCAAGTTGATCACCTATTCGAGATGATGGAACATATGTTCTTGCCCACACCTTCTCAGGTCTATTGATGGATGAGCTATCTCACTGCTCTGGGCATTAAATAAACCTTTGTTAAAGCTATG
The DNA here is from genome assembly GCA_013399075.1 of Chloroceryle aenea. Taxonomy (NCBI): domain Eukaryota; kingdom Metazoa; phylum Chordata; class Aves; order Coraciiformes; family Cerylidae; genus Chloroceryle; species Chloroceryle aenea. The sequence goes on from VWZY01013290.1 coordinate 315,195, forward strand.
TCTGCATATGTAGCCTTGAGTGCTCTTTCTGTCTTGTTATCTGAGGCTTACAATGGGGAAGTAACTTTCAGACTGTAAATCCCGAGATCCTAAATACTTCTAGATTTTCCTACACTAAGTTATAGTATGAATGGTTGATTAAAATAGAGAGACACCCACTTTGCAGGCCTCTTCTCCAACAGGAATACTGATGGGGTGAGAGTCTAGACTGGGATCTTGCTGATCTCTAAAGAAGTTGTCAGACCCAGGACACACAATTGCTGGCAGCTTCTAATTTTTAACTTATTGAAAATAATGTATTTCATAGCATATTTATAAATTTCAGAATATATATATTTAGAGGCAATCCATGGGAACACATCTAAATCAGGATTATATTGCATTGTGCAAGTATGTAGAATGTACCTGTTGAGTTATTTAATGTTGCCTTGGATTTTTTAATCAACATTTTAGCCTGTCCCTTCTCACAGGTTTCTTTTAAACTCCTTTCTAAAGTCAAACTATTACAAATTACTGTGGATGTAAGTCAGTAAGTGCTGTTAGTAGTGCTGGATTGCTTAACAGCTGTACTTCATGTCAGATAATTTTGTTTAGCATTTTATTTCTTCAGACAGTTACTCATTAACAAAAATAGTATCTCAGTTTCAAAATCTGCATAATTCAGTTTATAGGAGCAACTGTCTAAACCTGGTAACTTCAGTGTCAACATTTCTTCTTCCACTGCTTCCTCATGGTTCAAAAATCACTGTGCTGAGTAACAGGTTCTAAGTTCAGGAGCCAGCCCTGGCAATCACATTTTCTCTGCCAGTGTCTTCCACATGTAATGTGAGCTTTCTCCAACTTGCCTCTGCTGTACATCTTCAGCTCTTGGAATGAAGTTCTGAAGACATGAAAATGGCCCCTGTCCTCAATGGCACTTGCTCTCTGGTTCCCAGTCAATGATTTAGCCTCCTCACTGATTTCTAGAAATCTTTTCTCAGAGGGTTTTTGGTACATATCTCTGCTATTCATACGTGTATAAACTCAGAGATGATTGCAGAAAATCCTTTCATCATCTTTGCTATGTGTGTACTCAAACACACCTGGGCTAAAGTGTAGCTTAGAAGGTAAGCAACATATGCTCTCATGTGCTCTAGTCTCAAGCAGTGTCTTGTGAAACAAAAATAGCAATGCCTGAGTTCTAATAAGTGAAACATCAAGAGCTGTTGTTTGCATGGGTTGCTCAATTTTACCCTTAACTTCATGTTAATGTCCTAGAACTGTTACATCTTCCTTGTTGCAATATACATAAAACACAAATGCATTCTAACTTGCTGTCATCAGTGATAGCTATGTAAAGCTCTGGGTTTACAATGGTGCATAATTTATTATTGAAATTAAATTTAATTGCACTTAACTATTACTCTATGCCTTTTCCCATTCTATTATAAATGCATCTTAGCATGCTTCCTGCTTGCAGCTGAAATAAGAAACGATTTCATAATTTGACATATTTGAGGGATACAGGAAATGGGTTTTCTGACAGTACGAGACATTTTATGAACTGCTTATGCTGTGGGTATTCGTTGTTTCTTCTTGTAGAATAAGTCTCTGGACTTATAGTATGTAGCATTTAAATGTTTTGTAGGAGCACCTGTTGAGAAGAATATTGAGGGTAGATTCAAGTGGTAGGTTTGGCCAAGATTTTAGTTTGTGACACACATGTAATGATGCTTCACTAAATACCTTCAAGTGCATACCTTACATTTACAACGTTGTTCTCATGTTGTAAATTCATTGTTATTGGTGCTAAGGCAGATTTTTCTTTCTCTGTCCTAAAGTTTATCAATTTGAAATCCTACAGTGTACTTAATAATAGGAAACCAGTATTTCTGGTATAAAGGTCCCCACAAAAAATGTTGAAACTGCCACTTCTTGCATTCTCCCTACTTAGGTGAAATACAGGATAGCACTCATGCTAAAAGATTTTCAGTTTTCTAGATATCAAGTTTGCTACGTAGTAGTTTGACAAAATGTATTAAATGCTACACTGCATCTTAAGAACAAGTTGCTAACCCCTCTTAAAAAGTGAAATACAGAAAAAATGTCAAATTTGAGATTTCAAGAGGATTATGAAACCCTAACTTGTCATCCTAGTATATGGAGTCATTATTCCTTTCTTCCAATTATTTTCTTCTTTTCTTTCTTCTCCTCTTCTTATTTCTGCCTTATTCAATACTTTCTGTGAACAGTTGTTTTGGTTTTTTTTTCCTCTTCTTTCAGTGTGTGGTCACATGTATTATTAACTACTTTTTATTCCAAACCTACAATAAAAACCTATGTTAATGTATGCCTAGACTTCTGTATGGCACTGTCATCAATTGTGGCATTATGACAAGTGTTAATTAATTCATCCTTAAATTTAATATATTATGGGAGACAGTGTGCATCTGGGAGAGAAAATGTCATTAGATATAGCTACTGTACACATTTCAAGGGGTTATGAGGTATAGGTTAGTACTGTAAACTTATCTGATAATGAGGGCTCAGTTTGGACATGATCTTAACTGCTTCATATGTTAGGAAAAACCTTTTTTTAATCATACGGTGAGTCTGTGAGTACTTGTCACTTCTGCAAATCAATCTGTAGGTATTGTTGTTCAGCGTGTGTAGGTGTATCTGGTGCACAGAAAACATGAAGAACAGTTTAAGTGTAAAGGACTGTGGAAGGACATTAGAGGTGGTTTGGTGCTCGGGGGTCTACTCCTGGTGGGTTCATGCAGAGCCTGGATAACAAGGTGAGACCAAATAAAATCTGTTATAGAGGCAACACTGTCAGTGTGGTGCTGTGCCTGGGCATTTGCATCAACCCAGCTTTGGAGCTATGGCTTGCCTCTGCCTGGTGTAGAGGTCAGGCAGAGGTAATTGTATGATTAAAAGCAAGGTAGCAACTGCCCAAGCAATGTTATCCTACCTGCTCTTGACTTTTTAAAAACACTCTAGACAGGTATGCTCTTAGAGCTTCTGAAATTTTTGAAGAAAATCTACATGTGAGGGAGTCACTTCTAGAAAGAAGTCAGTGATATGGTTTTCTGTGCCAACCTGTACAATTTGAGCTAATGTAGTAACTGTAATGCTATGATGAGAATCAGGTACTACAAAAAGATGAAATGTGGTTTTGGCTTTGTGAGAAAGGAGTAATGCAAACTGGAGCTCCTGGTTTAATTTACAGTTGATTTCTGTAGGATTTCTGATTCTGCCACCATAACTTTCTTATTGCTTATATCTGCTCCTGTTCCTTCAGCTCCCAGTAGCTATTTATGCACTTTTTTTCATGGCTTTCTCCCATGTCCTTTGCCAAAACATCTGTGTTGTTCCATGGTGCTTGTCACTCTAGACTTATTTCCCTGCCAAATCCGTTTGGACACCTTTCCTCAGTATTTCTTGTTTTTCTGTGCTTGACTAATGTCCTCTTCTGTCCTTCATTTTTCTTCTTTGCACTGCTCTGGTGTCAAGAAAAGAGACAAAGTACACTGGTGGTTCTCCATTACTTACTTATGAAGCAGTGGAGCTGTTTAGTCAGAAACTGTAGAAGGAAAAATAATTTTGCTCAGCAGACAGCGATATGGGCAACTGCATTTGAAAATTTTAAGTTTGGGATGGTTAAGCAAGTAAAAAGATGATTAGAATGTAATGATTTGAGATGCCTTAGTAGTAGATCTCATCTTTTGACCTAAAGCAATGTGTCTAACTATAGCCATATTTCAAGCTAATGATTTTGTCCCTTCTATACTTTTAGCAATTTAGGGAAGGACTAGGATTATATTGCTCTAAATATGTGAATGCACAAGCCAAGTCATGGCTTCATACTCAGACTATTTTTTTAAAAATAATTGCTAGATAACATGACATGATTCGTGTTATAGATTGTCTATGTGAAATATAAGGTTAAATCTAATGTGTTTCAATGCTAATTAAAATCTTACTCTAAAGGTGGAAACAGACAGTAGGTGTCCTCATTGGGAGAGTCTGTTCCCTCCATTGTTACGCCCAATTTCCCTGGCTCTCACATCAAAAGACTCTTCTCCGATCCCATAATCTTGGCCATCAGTTGTTATTAACAGCAGTGCACAGATCTTTTTGCTTTACTGAAGTGGTTTACATTTGGATTTCCTCCTGCTGGTGATTGTTGATTTATTTTTTTGAGAATCTCCCCTTCTAATTCTTAGCCAAGGTGGTAAATAGAGATGGCCTCTTCGGTTCATATTTCTCAGTGATGTAAATTTTATATTAGTGTCATTAATCTTACAATGTATAACTTAAAGATGTGTCATGATGGTCCACTAACATATATACAACATACTAGAATAGAGTTTTCACTGAAATTGTCAGCTGTGCGATAAATTTTAGCTTACCAAACTGACAAAACCTAGTTATTCAGAGCTGCCATGACATGCAGTATTACAGACTACATTGTCTCAATTTGTGCTAGCTGTAAATCTTAGTTTTCAGTGGGAATACACAGAGATAAACTTGGCATATTGTGTCAGCTAGTGGAAAATAGAAGCTAGTATCTTTTCTTAGAAGCAAGAGACAAGACCTGATAGCAAAGAGCAACTCCAATAATATGATTAATAATGTATAAGGCTAGGAGGATCCATTATTATCAAGTATAAAACATAAAACATCAGCAGGTAAATACTAGTTTGAACTAAACTGTATCTTAATTTGAAAAACGGAGGTGATGGACAATCTACCACAATTAATATAGCTGCCTAAAAGTACTCATCATAAAAAAAGATAAAACTGTAAATCATGTCTGATTTAGAACTGTGACTAATTCATTGGTGATTAAGTGTTCTGTGATTAAGCTGAACCATTCCTTGTACCATTCCACACATGAAGATTTTGACCACAAAATTGGTAGACCTTCTGACAGAAGTGACTGTGCTCTGTTATCAGAGATTATCAACAGTTTCATTCCCCCTTGCAAGCTGACAGATGTAGAGTCTGATATTTTAAGTGCAGACTATCACATTTTTTGCTGAGCACAGAACTTGCCTTTTTCACAGGAAGGTGACTAGGATTCAGAGGTAATTATTCTACATGTTTATTTTATACCTGGTCATTTAAAAAAAAAAAATTACACAACTGAGTATATTTTACACTCATAAACAAGTATTGCATCAGCAAAAGCAGAACACCTGTAATGGCAAATAAGGCAAGGGTTCTGCAGGTTTATTGTAGTGCAATAGTTCCCAAAGTTAGGGACAGGCTTGTAAAAGCTTTTGGAGGGGAAGGGTCAGAGCCAAGAGGAGATTCTTCTATTAGGGGATGTTTTGGAAAGAAAAGTAGAAATAATGGGGGAGAGGGGGAAGTTTAAAAAAAAAAAAAAAACAAACCAAAAAACAACAACAACAACAAAAAAAAACCCAACAACCTGCTATGGAAAGCATTTTTAGTTCGCTTTTTTGAAATGGAGCTTTTTGCTGTAATGTATCAAACTGACTTTCAACTTTCTGTTCTGTCATGTGACAAGTATAAAGATCTGCATTCTGAAGGAAATGATTTGATTTTAGTGAAACAATGTTATGACTTGAAATATGTTGTTCCGGAAGCTTGTGGGATAGGAAATGGTAACCCCATGTGGTAATAGTTCTGGGAGCTGTGCTTGACTGAGCCAAAAATAGGTTTGGTGGCTGCTGTATTCCTCCCGCAAGACTCCACTTTACTCAGGATGAAGGGGATTGCACAGCCAGGGAGCAGGATAACATGGTATGAGTTTTAGCTAATGAATGCGTGTTTGTTACCCCAGGCAGAGCGGCAGTTCTTCTCCTTAACAAAGGCACTTATGAAGGATTGGAGCAGGAGGAGAGACTTTTGCTTTGGCAAAACCAGTTTAGAACTTGTTATAGCAGGCTGTCCCAGATACTTGTTAGATGAAGACTAAAATCAGTCCCTATGTTCCTGTCAGCTCAATGACAGGAGTAAACTGGGGCTTTTCTTCTCCCTTCTTCCATGCAATTTCCCTCTCTGTGTCTTGTATTGTGGAGAAAAATAGCCCTTTGCTCTGTGACTTCTGCACTGTCTCTGCGGCACTGTGTCCTCGCCCCAACAGTGCTCTCCTGCACAATATTTCTAAAACCTGGATGCTCCTTCATGTCCATACTGTTGAACATCTCCATTGCTTAATCATCCTTCTGATTGCTCCCATCGTCTGCAGAGTTGTTCTTGATTATACCCATTGTCAATTCTGCTGCTAAAGCCACTTTCTGAGGTTGCTGTGCTGCCAATGCTGTAAGTTGCTGTTCACTTCCTTTCTCGAGCTCCCTTTCAGTATCACATCAATCATAAACTAATCATCTCCCTAATTACACATTCATTAGTGATGTTTTGCCAACTACTCTGGTTGTCCTATGACTCTGAGAGACAACAGTACTGCAAGAACTAAAGAACAAGGTGCAGAGAGACTGTGGACAGAACAAAATTGACAATGAACCAGACTACTGTGAGGAACAAGGGAAGATGAAAAGGCCATCACCATGAGATTGTTTAAGGGATGGCTAGAAACCATGATATTAAGGATCAAAGAAGAGAAAGGATCAGGATATACTTCCATGTATAAAATTATATAAGCCAATGCTATGATAAAGGGATAATTGCAAATTTGCCTCCAGAGGCTCTCCTACCCCTTTTGCAATGGCAGCAACTTTCACATGGTATGGGTTGAGTTGGGTCAGTTTGATTCAGCAAAGATGAGCTGCCAAGGCAGGGGTGAGGAAGGGATATGTGTTTTTCTCCCAGCAGTTTGGTCCTAGATTGGTTTAAAACTACCATCTCTTTAGAAAGGTGAATTTAGGGTTCTGAGGGAAATAGAGGCAGAAGAGTTCCTGGGAGGGAGAGACTCTGTTTAGAAGGGATCTCTGACATTTTACTGGGTCTTAATACCTCTAGAAAGAAAAGGAGGAGGAAAAAAGATATCTAAGGAGTTGGGAAAGGAGACAACACCACATCTTTCCTTCTGGTCCTCAAAACAAGTGGGAGGGAAAGGGAATGGTTGTGTTGACTCGGCAACTAAATAAATTAGTCAGAAAGTCTGAAACACTTGTCAACTTCAATTTTGCAGATTACTTCAGTTGAAATGGGAAATTATCTTACTGCCACTTTGCCTTTCTTCTCAGCCTCTGCATTCCTCATTTCATCTATCTGTTGTATCCTTTCATTTTTGGAGATATTTTTTAATGTTTCTTGTAAGAATAGTGATCCTTTAGTGTATGATTATGAATTGTGGAAGATAACACAGCCTTGATCTCTGCCTGAAGCCCCTACCTGTCTGTAGTGACATTTCCAGTGAGTCAGTATGTCCAGACAAGGATATCTCTGCAACCAGAGCCCCATTAATGAAAGATACAAAAATAAACAATGCTCATTAAGGACCTGCCTCAAGCTCAGACAGGGCTACTTCCAAATGAAAGCATTCATTTAGGCATGTGACTACTGTGAACTATTCCGAGTGTTAAACTAATAACAGATGTGCCCACCTTGAAGTAATAGGGCTTGGTACCGAGGAGAATGTTTTCTACTGGATTTCCTTTCTCAGAAAATTCAGTCTCTTATATTTTTATTTTTATACATAGATAAGTTAAGCTTTATTAGAACTGTTAAAACATTTTTCTCAGAAATGACATTTTAGGTTACATTACAAATTTATAATTAAAAAGTATGTACCAAGTAAGAGGATTTGTAACTAATATCACATTCTGCAAAAGGTAATGTAAAAATGCGTTGCAGAAAATACTAGCTAACACTTAGGCCTGAGACAAGGCTCTCTTCTTAACTCTGAACTTTGTTTTATGTCTAAATTCGGTTCACATTTTTATAATATTGTTATATTGTTGACCTCAGTATACGTATCTTTCTTATTTCAGCTCTATTTGCTTTGAAACCTAAGTTTCCCATAATTATAACTTTCAGTTTTTGTTTTCTGCCACCCTGCAAGTTGTAAGACATTCTTTAAAACCATGACCTGTTTTTACTAGCAAATACCTATTTGTCATGTCTGGTAGCTTCTCGATAACTAAGAAATTGTTTGACATCCTACCTTAATTGGCACTTGAGCTACACTGTCACCTGAGCTGGTTTCTGTAACTCAGCCTGCCTCCACGTGGAAAATCAGCTCTGACAAAGCTGGAACCCTTTACATCTTGCATATTTCTGGCCTTTAGCAGACCAGCTTTCTGTTTAAATAGCCGCTCCATCAAGACAGCATGGCTGTTGACAGCAGTGCTGGAAATGGTAACTCACCTGCAGCTGTGGGCTGGACCCTGGAAAAATCAGCATTATGCGGATCCAGAGCTGTGAATCCCCTCCGGGCAAGGAGAGAGCCTTGTCCTTGGCCAGCTGAAATAGGGGAGCTCCTTCTCTTAGAGTCAAGGTATTTACTCAGTGTGCCTGTGGGATTCTGTTTTAGGGATAAAGCAGCATGTTTCTTTTTGAGTTCTCTCTAATAGACTTCAGCAATTAAATTAATAATAGGTGTTGACTTTTGTTTGAATTTTTTTACTAGGTTTCTAAAAATTTTGAGATGTCTCTAAAAAGGGATGGATTTATTCAGAATTCTGAGCATTTCTCATACCCAGGGGAATTTTTGGGTGACAAATTAACCAGTTGCTGTTCTGTGCTGCCAACAAGTTGAACATCAGAGTAATTTTTCTTTCAGTTTATCTATGTTTGGTGTGTCCTCATGGGATTGTTGGAACTCTGGGCAGATTTGCCCCAAATGTGTCTTTTTTTTTGTTTTCTCTTGTGCATTTGTTTCCTCACTAATGTTAGGAGCAGAGGAGATTGCTTGTTGGTTTCTGTGAGTTCTAATTATCTTGGAAAAGAGACTCTTACCTATTCATATATATATTTGTGTGTCAGTGGCAGGTTATGTCCAGCAGACTGGGAAATTGCCAGGCTGTTCAGCTCAGGCACAGTATGAACTGTCACTGTCCCAGCTTACCTCAGGCTGAATACAGCACTGTGGATAATGTAACCCTTTTTCCTTTTGTGTAGTACATAATAATAGATAATTTATACATTGTAAATCAGCACGATTAAATCTTTAAGTGTATTTAATATCCTTAAATGTTCAGGAACTGTAAAATACATTTTAGTAAACATTTGATTTCAGTGGTAATTTTACGGAGAAAAATCTTACTAAATTATGCCTGACTGTACATTCAGCTGCACCTTCAGTGTTTTGAATTTGTGAATGGACTAGTGCACTGAATGGCAGTGCTAGAGAGATAGCCTTGGTGGTAGTTAAAAGAGCAGCTCAGGATGCACTCCTTCCTAATGCTAGTGTAGCAGATATATGCTATAAAGCAGCAAACAGTGAAGAAACTTGAGGTTAGATGGATATTAAAAAAACAAACAAACAAAAAAACAATTAAAGGTACAGAAACATAATAATGAATCTTTACAAGTATGAGTCAATTGAAGTTGAATTATGAGTCTGAGTGGGATGCATGTTTTTTCCCCAACTCTCTTTTTCATTCTTTAGGCAATAACATCTGCAGTATGTTCTATAACCTCCCCATGTAACTGTATTTTAATGTTACTTATCTTTTTCTTGAAAAGAGAAAGAAATATGATCAGTAGACAGGATGATAATCTAAACAACTGCCTTCTAATACAATGAGGAAGTGAGTGCAGTGGTATTTTAATGGGACTAAAAAGATCTGTTGGTAGTTTGTCTTAAGTATTAGGTAACAGTGCTTGCAAAGTGATGCCTTTTGTTTTGGAAGGAGGGGGCTGGTGTTTCTAAGGTGGTTTTCTTGTATAAAGCATTAAAATTAAATTTATAGTCCTAAAAAATAAAATCTGCCATGTCATATACTAATTTTCTTACCCTGTCAAACAAATGAGACTTGATATCAATAAAACTGCTCATAATGCAAGTTACATACTTGGGATAAATGCAAGTGGCAGGCTCTGGTCTTACAAAGATAATGAATTTTTGAAGGAAAAACACATGATCTTATTTATGGAATCTTTAATTGTCCTAATACAACTATCAAGAAGGTTTTAAATAAAACCACCAGTTCAGACTATGTACAGGATTAAAAAATTGCCTTTTTATGACAAAACCACACTACCGAAGATTTTTCTTCTTCCTAGCAGAGCCTTAATTAATATTTCCAGAAGAAAACTAGAGAATACTAAACCTATCAGTTAATGGCTACTCACAGCGTTAACAAAGATACACTGTCATGAGAATGCAGGTACTGTGCAACGCATCTGCATTAGAAACCACGGGAAAGCAGGACCACTTGACTTTTCATGCATAAATTTGTTGTAGTAGATTGTAGTTCTTTTGTGACTACTTGATGTCTGGACCAGGAAAACAAGTATTAATGTTGTCTTACTGCACTGGGACAAGTGAGATTTAAACTTTATATTCCTTTCTCCCTTTCCATTTTTGTCATTAAGCTTCACTGAGATAATACTATTTTCTGTCTGCCTTTTGAAGAGCTTACTGCAACTTCAGAGAATCTTTAGACATCAGAGGAGTACTTTTTTTTTTGGTAATCTCTCTCGTTTATTTATAAAAGATTGCTTAATGGAATTCGTTCTTTCCAACTTGTACACTTATTTAAAAGTCGAAATCCAGTTGCTGAGCAAAATAAACACAGCAGGGTAAGTTGCTATAGAAAAACAAGGCATCAATATGTAATTTCATTGAATTAACAAAGTGAAGTCCTAATGTTAACCTAATAATAGTTTCACAGAGTCAATCATAATATTAGTTAAATATTGTAATAGATTTTGAAATGCAATAAGCCTTATATGATAAATTCCTTTATCTTTGCCACAGAGATGCACATTTTCTTCTTCACCTATAGACGTTAGTGATTTATACACCAAACAGCTTGTAGGAAGGTAGGTAAGCAATTTGCTTTGTCCTAAATATTCTGTAATATCCTTATCTGCTTGGTGCGATGGCAGTCTTGAATGCCTTGCTTGGGAAGCGTTCTGTAGGGGGTCCCTGCCTGCTCCTCCTCCTCTGCTGTGGTCAGAAACAGGAGTGGGAGGGGTGATCTTTGATAGATCTGCCCAAATGCTTCTAGTCTTATAGTACTGTACCTGTAGGTGCACACCAGGGGTTTATACTGATCTCAAAATTATATTTTTGAAGTAAAATTAGGTAGAGAGTGAGATAAGTCTGACAGGATGCAGAATTCTTCTGTTTGTTGCACTGCAACAAACCAGTCTGAACATGGACATAGCAAAGCCATTTTACTAGCTTACAGGTTTTAGAATCTATTTTCTTTCCTCAGATACAAAATATAGCACCAAAACCCTTTTATAATGGATATGCCAAAACCTGGCAACGTTCTTTTCCTGAGAAATTTGTGCAGTAATGAAGAACTTTTTTCTTTTTTTTTTTTAGACTGGGAGGATAAATAACAGATTTATTACTTCCAAGCTTTGATGAATTAACAGGACATTGAGTAAAAATAAGCAGGAACTGAAAGCTTTACTCTGTTTTGGGAAGTTGAAGTACTATCTGTTTTTTGAATTGCTTCTAAGAGCTTTTCAAATGCTGATCTGGAAAGAAAGATGTGTATTTCATACTATAAAGTGGGGTTTGTATTCTTAGACAGCATACTTTATTTTCACAGATATATCCATGCATGAAACAGCACACTACCTCTCCCTGTGAATCAGTGTTAAAGGAGTTTTAAGTCATTCTAAATAGTGGCACTGTGAATTAAGAGGGTTCAAGCTCTACAAAGTTTTTGAGATGATGAGCAGAGTGTTTTGCATAATTAAGCCCCTTCCTGTGCACCAAATGTGGGCACTAGTCAGTGAAACTTCAGTGTTTTTCTTCTGAAATGTAATTGTATATTTTACTCTTCTCCAGCATAAGTGCAGAGCTCTAAATTGCCTGCCAGAAATGGTGAGCTCAAATGCTCCACAACACTACTGAAGTGTTTCCTTCAAGTGGAGTGTCCTTTAGGGATTGAAAACGGAATGCTGGAATTACAGCTGTTGTGTTGTCCTTGGTCAGCTGGTGTACTGACAGCGGAAGTCCGCTTTCCACAAGATAAGGGTGTATATAGAAAAATTATCATTTGAGGACTTTTCGTGTGGGTGAAAATGTTATCTTATTGACAAATTCATTCAGGATTTTAAGACACTAGGACTTAAAGGATGCATCTGTTCTCACAAAAGCACATAGCATTGCTCTCTGTGCAATGTTCAGGAAAAACAAGCACTTACCCTTTTATTTACTTCCTTGCTTAGCTAATTGAGGAGCATGTAAAGCACCACATCTTTGAAGTTTCTGTCTTGGCAGCACAATTGACAGACTGGTGTCTCTGAGTCAAGATGATCTTGTGTCCTCTCACATTGGCTTTAAGGGATTAACTGAGAGGCAGTGGCAACTTCCGTTGCTGTAGCCCAGACAGAACTTGACTGCTCACTGTGAGTTTTAGCATGTTGGAGATGGAAATGTTTGGGTTAAAAGAATAACCAGAAACTAATACTTGAGAGGTTGTGCAGGTTCTTCTGCTAATCAAAGCACTAATGCCTTTCATATTATGCAAATCCCATTGTATTACATGTGTATAAACTGTACAAATATCGTAATTCCCTATGTAATAGAAATAAAGTGATTTAGCACTGAAGAGGTCTTTTTTAAAGCGATAAGGCACTCTGCATAGAGCTAAGACCAGAATAAATGAACATATCACAAGTCTTAAATTATTCTTCCTTGTCAACCTTTAAACTGCAAGTTGCATTAGAGGACGTTTCATTATTTTTTTGATTACTGCAATAATATAAAACTGTATTCTTCTGCCTTCCTGCCATATCTTAATCATGTATTACTCCCCAAGAGATCTTCAGCTGCCATGTGCTGTTTGCCTTTTGCAAAGCCATGATGCAACTCTATGCAAATATAAAATTTTTCTCCAGTGTGACTTTGCATGGAATCATGGCTGTAAATTTTGTAGCAAAAGACATGCAGTCCGCAGTTGAAAATACTCCCTTATTTTCATTAACTTACAACTTTGTCAGTGAAAAAAGTAATTTTATTTTCCCCTAACTAAATTCATTTACAAGTGATCTAAAAAATACACATTTGTTTTACTGCTTTTCAAATTGCTAGTTCCAGAGGAAGAAGACATTTTCTTATTAGAATAATAGATGAGCTGTGAAACTAAAAAAATGATTGAGCTCTTCAAATATGAATACATGTTTCCTCTGTAGCCACTGTGTCTTAGCACTCGACAAAGGGTTGACAGCCCAAAATGTTCAGCTGACAAATCTTTCCCCACTGTCCCTCCTTTCACTATTGCTCTGCAGAGTTCAGACCTTGGCAAGATGCAACATCAATAAATACTGGGTTATTTAGCCAAAAGGTAGAGCAGGTGGCACAAAAGGCTCCAAATATGAAATGCAGACTGTCAGACCTGGTAGCCAGGTATGTTTTATTTCAAACTGTAGAAAAGGGGGTGGAATTTGTTTTCGGTTTGAGTTTATGGGGTTGTTTTTTCCCAGGATATGAAAATACAACACCACCACCACCACCACCAAAAAAAAAAAGCTCATTAGAGTAATCTATAGTTCTATTCCATCAAAACTCTGCTCTTAAAATTATCTTTTATTTTTTCGTTAAATTAATCGACCACTAAAAGAACTAACCCTGTGGGTCACACCGCAACAACGTGCTTGCACGTGTCCGCTGCCTATTTGGTTCTCTCTTCAGATGAATTACCACTATAGGTGCAGGGACACTAGTAGTAGTTAATTCTTCTACTGTAATAATATGACAACATCTTTAGTAGAGATAGAAAAATGGCTTCTTTGGACTAAATGTACCTCTCTAGAAGAAGTTATGCTCACTTCACAACAAATAATCAGTAGTAATGCTCATAGGGTGAAGCAGTTTTTAAGGACTTTTTATGGGGCCTTTTTGATAAGGAGGGAAAGTTATTTTGCAATTAGAACAATGTAACATTTTATTTTGCTGTATAATCTGCATATAAAAAGGTCATGATATATAGGAAGCAGGTAATGTTTTTATTTTTAAGGTTATTGCACTTTACTAAAACCATCTACTTAGTTACTTTAAAATCATGAATTGTATGTGCGGTAAAATCACCAACTGTGCTCAATTAAAAAGAGCCTCTAAATAATTATGTTGCTTGTGAAGCCTGTATTGACTTCACATTGCTTCTTGGTTTCTAAACGGGTCTGAATAGCTTCAAGGCAGTCACCATCAGTAACACTGACTGCTTCTGAATAATATATTTTTACACACTTTTTGCAACCTTTGTTCTTCATGTCAAGTTACAACAGAATTGAGTTTTCTTTAAGCAATGCTCAATAAACTAAAGGTGTAAACTCCTCTTTTTTGTCCTGCTAGCCAGAGGAGGTGTGTGACAATTCAGTTTACTGTCTAAGTGTGGAGCTACTTGCCTCTGGAAATGACTGAAGTCTTTTTTCCTTCTGGTTTGTTTGTTGGTTTTTGGGTAGTGTGTTTTTGTGGTTTTGTTTTTCTTTGTGTGTGTGTTTGTTTTTTTTTCAGTACTCCTTGACACCTTCATAGTTAGTTTATAAGCATGAGTAAACTTAAGCAACTCAGGTTTCAGCCTTTGGCAGGAAAAGAAATTTTACAAGCAATTGGCTGAAAGCTCACAAAGACTTTAAGGGAGAGCTATCTGAAATATAAATTCAAACAGCAGTAAATTAAAATTGTCTTTTGCAAACAAATTTTCCTTCTGTTTTTACAGCACTACCTGCTCCTGTGCAGTATGGCAACTGATTTCTGTAGAGGGGCAAGGGAGGAGTAGGGTTTACTTTCTGAGAGCTTAATTAACATTTGAGCTTTATGTTAAGGAGATACAGAGTAACCTACAGAAAAAAAAATAAATCAATGACTGTAAAATGATTAGATACACTCCTAATAGTAGATATATGTAATTCATATTAGTGGTTTTTTACAGTCCTACAGATTCTTATGTTATCTGAAGTGACTCATTTTTGACAGCCTGAAAGGGTGGATTACTTTTACAAACCCTTGTAAAAAATATGTTAATGGAAACATGGATAAGACCCTTTTACTTAAACTGTCAGATAAAATGATCCAAAGATTTTTTTTTTGTAATGAAAATTATCTTCTTATAAATGGCATTAAACTTCAGGGTAGGTCAGTGAATGGGATAGTCGGGTGTAAGCAGAGTAGCTGTTTTATATGGGCCAGAATACTGTTTATATATTATATAATCTTGGCTTAAACCTGTGTGGGATTAATGATTTCAGTGTGAAGCCTGCATGTGAGGGGTAACTGCGTTTATGTGATAGGCAAAGGAGAAAGTTCAGACTCAAGTCCTTCTCCAGTCAGTGAAGTCAGTAATTCAAATCAGGACTGTACTTTAGGGTTTTTTTCTTTGTCCTTGCATGGAGGAAACTCCCTGGCCATATACTAGGAGGAGTTGGGAGGGAAAAGCCACCAAGTCTAATAGGTGTCTTAATCTTCAGTGACTAATTTCTCTGTCTCTTGACTATTTTCTAGAGGGTATCAGAACATGTTCAAGAAGGTGCTAGAGTCTGATCACACATAACCCAGCACTTAAGGAAAACTTACAAACTATAGTACTGGACAAGAAGGAAAATACAGTTACACTAAACATGAAGAAGAGTGGCAAATGACCAGCTAATTGTAAGGAATAGAATCTGCAGAGCAGTTATATCCTGGGACTGACCATTTGTTAATTGCCCGCTTGAGCAGCAACTCTGCTGCAAGTATATAAGGAGTTGATGGCTTTGTGTTGGATTATTGGGCACTTTTCATTCTGAGGAAGCAAAAATTATTTTGGAGAACCTGAAAAAAAGCTGATTTTTCTCTAGGTCTTTCTGAACATACAGGTAGAGATACTGACATAAATCTTGGTATATCAGCACTTTACTGGTCTGTGTGCATGACAGAATTTGTCCAAACAAATACCTGAGACTTAAAAAAAAACCCACCCTCTAGTAGCTTACATGCTTGAGACATGCAGCTGTTCCCATGTTTATCATCTTCAATAGGAGATGCCTCAGACTGTCACTGACTGCTAAAATTCATCTGGCATGCTGAGAGCATGTTTTCATGAATGAGGGTATTGTTGCTGGCAAGGTTGTTAAGAAACTGTGCTGAAAATAACTGAGGAAATTATCTTGTCTGTCTTGGTTAGTCCTACCTCTCCTAACTTTTGAGCATAGTGACAGCTTGAAGTAGAACAGCTTATTAACAGCTTTGCTTTGTGGGTAGGGTGGAGTTCAATGGGGATAAGAAATTGAGTCTCCATAACAACAGTGAGATCTAGAAGAGATGATCCAGTTGGCAGTAAAAACAATGCCGTTTGCTTCCTGAACCTTATTATGAACTACATTTTGTATTTCTCCCTTGCAGGATGGCTCACACTGATGTTTAGGACCAAAATGGACATTTGTGTCCTTAACCAGCTAAATCTCCCTCCAACAGGGGAAATCTTATCTGGACATCTTAAAAATCGTATTTGGTCATCCTAATCTTTTAGGGCTGCTTTTGTGTTTTTTAGTTTCATTAAAAAAGGTATTTTCTCCAGTCTCGGAATTTTTGACTGTTAAACAAGGATGGCTAGTTGCGTTAGATTTGTCTTAATTATCTGCTCTATTGTTTTGCAGTTTAACACTGACAATTCAATATAGTTATTAATTCATTAATTCTGTTATTCTGATTTCAGCTATGACTTTATTTGGTGATAGTTCTGTAACAATTCCTACCAGATCAATAGAAATGGAGAGTAGTTCAAGCTAAGTAATGGATTTCTTAAATATTAACATCTGCTTCATTATTGTACATTTCTAAAAAGAATGTACTGAGGAAAACTGTTGGAGGAGATCAATTCATATTGATTTATCTCTCTAAAAGCTAAGAGCTGGTGATACCCTGCTGGACACTTCAACCTCATATCATGCTTCACAGGGATAAAGCAAACTCTGGAGTGAATGATGCTGTGGCTCCTTTTCCCTAACCTTGGAGGCTCTAGCAAATGCTCCTTTCCTTCATGTATCGTCTCTGTCCATGCCCTGGTTCTCAGAAGATGTGAGCTTGACTTACTCAGTGTTTTGCTCCATTTGTAAGGTCTTTGTTCAAATCAGGCCCACTCTTGACCGAGGGGATATAATCCAGCTAAGGTTTCAATGTAGCCATGGGGGTGTAGAAAGCTTTATTTAAAGCCGATTTAAAATGTATTCACTGTTTTGTATTGGGTAGGGGCTTTGGCGTTGCTGCTAGCTGCCTCGCTTGACACTGTAGAGTTGAAGAAAATGCAAATGTGTGAAGAGTGAGGTTGTTCTTGCACTGGAAAAAAAAAATTTATATTGCCATCTATTTGTGCAAAAGATACTAGAAATATATCTAATTTGAAAAAAAATTGTTGGTCAACATTCACATATCAGCCATTACAAATAACTGAGCTGAAGAGACATTCTGCTTGGCAGAAGCACTGAGGTGAAATTTGCTGAACTCTTTGGTGGTGTAACGAAGGTGACTATTTTGAAGTTACGTTAGGGATCTGTCTTGCTTGTTAACCCTGAGTTGAGAAGCAGGCTCACCAGTGTGTGCCACGGCACCTGATAGGCAATAGCCACATGATATCAGAATTATGCTATAATTCACCCTTTGCTGGACAGCGGGTAGTATGTTAAAATGGGTACATTTTGGTGGGAATACTGCTTTGAAAAGGAGAGGACACAGGAGAAGCTGCTGGAGAGTATTAGGGTGCCCATACTGTAGACCACATGCCTGTGTCCTGGTTTTGGGCTGTGGCAGCACTGCCAGTGTGGCTGTGTGCGATGTGACCATACATCCTGCCCAGAGTTACACTATGCTGCCCAGCATGGCCTCCTGTGCTCCACAGTGTGCACAGGTTTGTTGTACATTCGCAAAGTGTAAGTTGTGCTCGGTGTTTCTAGCTGAGAATTTACTGATGTGACAGAGCAACAAGAATGTCAAAGAAATCAGTGTCCTATATTCACTGTTCTCAGAGCTGAATTCCTCCAAGTTCTTCAGTTCTTAGGTGTGAAAACTTTTTCTTGTAAAAGATTGTGGGGCTCTTGCCATGGACATTTTCTAGACAAGCAGTGATTTCCCTTGTAACACTTCCTGGCTGCTTCAAATACGATAGTGCATGTTGATTATATCACTATAAACCTGTATTTGTGTTTCCTCTTCCTACCTTTCCTCTAGGAGAGTTTTATTTCATATATGAAAAGATAACAGGTCCAAGGAAAGGCAAGCATGAGACAGGGAATTAATTTGGAAAATTAAGGGGTCACTTATGCAGTTTAAATTAGGGTTGTAATAAATATGTATGGGAAATGAATTAAGATGGCTGGCTTTTATGGAAAAGGGATTGATTTTCATAGTGCTTTTTGTTATTAATTTCACTCATTTTTTTGCCTTTCTTCTCTTTTTTTTTTATTTTAATCCACATAGGATTAGTTTCTAATTAATTCGACCTCTACATAGATTGATTGGTGACTTATAATCTTTGGTCTCTTCTTCCCCTCCATCTGAAGCTTGCTAGTTGGTTTTAAATTTTTATGTAATTACTCAGAGGTAACATTAGAAGCAATAGAAAAATGTCACTTTGCTGCTTTTCTGTGTTGTCAAAATGTGTTGTGCTTTTGTCCAATCATAGCTGAAAAATGCTGCCCCCCAACCCATTCCAGTAGCTGCTAAATGCTTATACTGTTACTCTTAGTGGCAAAGCCCTGGTTATGGGTGTAGGATAATATTACTGTCTTGGTGGTGGGTGAAGCTCTGAATCCCTGGGAGGAAGCAGCTTTTTGCTGAAGTGTATCAATCACTGTGAAACTACAAAGAAATTGCTTTAGGTCTGTAATAAAATCAGCTGTCCAGTCAGACTTTCTTGATAATGTTATCGATACCCAATACAAGAATGCTGTAAAGTGGCTGAATCTGGAGTATTAGTGTTGTTTTCTCAAAGGCGTGCCCACAAGGTCATATTTCTTTGGACAATTTCTAAGCTACTTATCCTGTATAGGTCAGGATTTGGACCCCAGGCAATCAGATGGTTTTCCAGTCAAACAGGAGTGAGAATGAGTTTGCAGGAAGGAGGCAACAAACTACAATCAGCTGTCTTTCTGGATGGTAATACCCGGTGGTTATGTCCTTTTCTGTTGGAGGACAACTTTGATGCCTCAAGGAATGATTATATAATGTTTCTTTAACTTCTATATCTTCTGTTATAGTTGATGTGCACTAGGTTGTGGTCTGATATATTCATCAGTTTCAGTAAGAAACAGTTTAAGGGAATATGCTGCTTACCAGCATCCTTTCTGCTACCACCAGTTATGCCAGAGTATGTAACTGGAAGCTGCTGTGATCCCTGAGTTCAAGTTTCTGCATAATGGCCCCTATTTTATATCTAGTAGGCCTGTATGTAGTATAGCAAACTGGAATTGAACTTGGGCTCATCTACTCAATGGATTAGAGCAGTGTAAAACATAATTCTGTAACAATACCACTGCCAGGTCATCCAGAAAAAAAAAGATATAATGGCATGTATCATTTTTCCTATTTATCTAATTAACACTTTCTTCTATGGGAGGGTTTTTTTTAATTTCCCTGCAGCGTTTAAGATATTTTTTTAAAAGATTTGTTTTCAAACACACAAAAATGTATGACAGCTTTGGTAAAGCAGAAGATTGTAAGTGTAACACCAAGAAGTTAAGGGTTAATTTTTTTCTTTGAAGGTATGTGTTGCATGTTCAAAGTTATCCTGCTCACCATGTGAGTACAGCATCCCTATTGACATCAATTGGAGTTTAATACAAGCAGAAATTGTAGAATAGACTTCAAGGGAGCCTGTCTGATCATCAGAGAAGAGAATTTAACTCTTATTACTTAGCAACTGAGAAAATAAAGATTACAGATTGCAAGCTTCACTTGCATTCACAGCTGGCAAGAGCAGTGTTGCAGGTACTCTGTCCTCATTCTGCTTCCAGTGGAAAGATGACATACAGCACTGAGCTCTGACTAACCAATTTTAAATGGGGGCTTATATCAAAAAAAGCCATGGGAAATGGCAGGAGTATGGACACCAATGCGGCTATAGTGTGAAATGTATGTTATCCTACAGGAAGAGAATATAATTACCTTTCCCAGACAGGAGGAAGCCCCAAAGTCTTCAGGTTTGCCCTTTTATATCTGATGCTTTAAAAGCCAGTGAAGGCAATATTACTTCAATATATTTAGTGGTCACTTTATCTCGGCAGACCTTATAGTAGATCAGATGTCATTAACCTGAGTTAACTCAGACTTTCCAAGAGATGTAGCACAGAAGTATAAAGCCAGCAGAAATTCAGTGTATGACATGTCTACTTGTGTAGACCTGTATTAGTTCTGCCTGGTATGGGCCAGACTGGTACCTCAGCACCACACATCTGCTGCCTGTTACTCTGGGAACCAACTGCATGTATCTTTTGCAGATTAGTAGTAGTGGAAATAGCATCACTGAAACTCCTGTAAAACTTTAACTGTGTGCAAGTCTTATGAAAGGGTGGCCTTGTAGACAGCCCTGCACCCAGAAGGTAATCAGGGCGGGGTGTATTTGTGTATAGACTATGCAGCTTGTAGGTGTTGCTCAGTTAACTTTGGGAATAACAAATCCTGTGTTTAAATCCTTGGGCTGTTGAGCTGCAGTAAGCCTCCTGGGGTAGAGATGTGCCTGCTCTCATGTCAGTAGGTGCTTTTAGTGGTAGTGCATGGTCCATGCATTGTTCATGTATCCAAAGTACAAAAATGGTAGCTGCTCAGCAAGTCAATTGTGGAAAATCATGATGTAAGTGGCAGGTGTGACACATCTCAAGAGCCTACAGTTGGATTAATTAGTCCTGTTGAGAAAGGTTGCCTTGTGCTATGCTAACTGTGGGCTTGTGGGTCTCATATTGGGCTGACAGTGGAAGGCAGGAAAACTATCCTTTCAGGGATATGACTGCGGTGGGAAACTCAAAATGTTTTCATCCCTTGCGTTCAGTGAGACTCTGACCCTGTGTTCTGATGACCTCCCTCTGCTGGCTGCCTCTGCACTAAATGAAAATGGAGCTGTATATCGTTTGTGTGCCTTGGTTGGTTGGTTTGTTGTGTTGTGGGGTTTTTTTTGTTTTGGTGTTCTTTTTTTTAATACAGCTTTAGAATGTTTTAATAATGGACAATAATACAAGTTTCCTTTCAAAGTAAGAGGGAAAACAAACATCTCAGCTGTTGCTGGAGGTTACAGTCAAAACATTATTTCTTTATCATTTGGTAGTGACAAAGCTGGCAAAATATTGATATGCAAGTTGCTTTATATCTTTATTTGTCATTATTCATAGCCACCCCCTCCCATAAAGCTAAATTTCCCCGAGTGCCATCTGTCACCATTCTCTGTGATTAAAAAAAAAATAAAAATTAGTCACAAGATAGTATACTGCATCTGTGGGTGCAGTAGCTGTTATAAAGCTATCTTTAGTATTCATTTTGATGGCAAAATCCCACAATGGGTAGAAGTAAAGAATAACGTTCCTCCCATCATATAGCAGTGGATAGCTGCATAAAGAGATGAAAGATAGAGCTGTACATAAAATACATGTCAGTGAATATGGGCATTTAAGACCTGCTTTATCCATGCAGCTTTTTGTATTTTATCAGCATAGAGTAAAATTCAACAGGCTTTCATTAAGACTAGAGTTCAATGGCAAACTGACTTACTATGGGGGGGAAAAAAATCAGGAAGCCATAGGTTTTATTAGCCTTTTAAAAGGTACACCAAGTGGAATTTGGCTTAATTTTTACTTTTTATTTACATTACAAAGATAATTATTCTTCTGCTCCTTATTTATCATTCCTATATATAAATTGCTATATGGTTCAGTATTTCTTCGAAGATGAGAAGAAAAGACCCAACACAAAAATTCTTAATCAGAGTAACACCTTTGCAAAGTGTTTATATCTTTTAATGCAGAAATTCTTTACTTACACAAATGGAATTAGCATGGAAGGACAGCAGTTATAGTACCATCTGATGGCGTATGAATATAAGCATTATTTTGCTTTTAGATAAAATTCAAATGATTAAGTAATCAGTCTCGTAAAGCAGATGCTTTGTAACTTTTAGCAGTGTAAATACATTCTACACTTTTCTAAGAAAAATAGAAACATGTATCTAATTCACTAAAGAAAAATTACTGGTTACAAATGTTTTCCCCAGATTTCTTGTAATGGTTGATCTCTTATTCATAAACTTAAACTAGGCAAAAATGTTTGTCTATCAAATGACTTGAAAAATATTTGATAATGTGAAATGCTGCTGCTACTGGTGTTAAGAGTTTTGGTTTGTCTCTTCAGTCTCTGATTAATTTCTGCTGTGAATAAAAATGGTTATGCACAAAGGTATTGAAATGCATAATTTTTTGAAGGTGGTTAGAATCAGGTGTGCAACTGCTCTTGCTGTAATAAACAGTGATACTTATTTCAGAATTAGTGGATATAAGAATTAAAGCCCTAAACCTCTCACTGATGCCTTTATTACCTCATGGATTAAATAAAATTACCTAGCTCTTAAACCCTCTCAATTTCATCTGCATCTTGTGGCTAAATCTAAATGCCATAACAAATAGTTCTGGGTTTTGTTTGGTGGTTTGTTTTTATTTTGGTTTTTTTAGCTCTTAACTAATCTCAGGTTACCGGAGGAGGTTTCCTATATTGCACATAAACTAAAGTTCTTTCACCCTTGTAATATATATTGATCCTATCAAATGAAAGGTACAGGAAATAGGATAATTCAAAATACCTTGGAGTGTTGAGTCTGGGGCAAATCACATGTTTATGTTTTATCACCTAAAGCCAATATAATGGTAGATCTGGGATAGCTGTAGAAAATAATGGAAGTAACCTTTATGTTGCGGGCCAGGAAAACATGCTTAAAATGTAAAAGGTTAAATAAATGAGCTTGAACAAAAGTGAAATAATATGGTCACTGTCTTTACCAATTTGTGCTGCTTAGGCATAAAGTAAGGTAGGCATATTCAGTTTTAAACCTTTATTGTAGTCACTAGTGTATATATGTCAAACTGAAGCATACTTCAAACAAATCAGTTAATTCTGCTTAACATGAATTTTATTCAGACATAAAATTTTGTATTGGTAATAAAAATAAACCAAGTTTAGGGTTGTTCACGTCACTCATTTATCAGACTTATTACTCCAGGATAAGTAATCCTGCAGGGTATGCTATGATATTGTTGTAGGTACAGCAGTCTCTAATAGTGAAACCCTAATCAGACTCTAGAGAAACTCTGCTCTTGGTACAGGACACAGTGTCCATAGAAGCCTCCCCAGTCAAAGTAATTACAACTTCAGCAGGTTGGAGTTGAAATAGGAATGTTAGTTCAGGCTCAAGGGAAATAGTTTTCCAGCTCCAGCAAGGAAATCCTGACTTTAAGTATGTGAATGGTGATACCCTTGGAGGGGAGCTTTCATGGGAAATAATGAGTTAGAGATGGATCTGAGAATCCAGCTGATTGTGATGTGTAACAGGGACAATAATAAGGCCAGGCCTGGTCAGGGAGGTGACTTGTGTTTGTTACTAGGAGCCTTTACTGATGTTGGAATGTGATGAAAAATGCTGTTACCATTTACTGTGGTCTTTTCAGGAGGTTTGTTGATTCTGTGTGTTTGGTTGGTTTTGTTGGTGGTTCTTTTTGTTTGCTTGGTTTGTTTTTTTTCCTCTTGTAACTCTGAAGCCCCATTAGTTTCATCATTGTCATCTGCTATCAGATCAAGCTTCCAAATTGGGCTCCCTGATTTAGGGATTGTATGGGTTTGCCAGATGTTACTGTCTGAGATAGGAAGGATGTTCCTTCAGACCCTTTTCCCTTTTGTGACCGAAATGTAGAATCTTACTGAACAAAGAGTCTCTTGACTGCGGGTGGTAGGAGAAATCAGCAATGAAAGCTTCTTTAAGAGCCAAACCACTTTGTGATTTTAAATCAAAACAAAAATTGTATTATTCATCTTTCTATTGGAAATCTGCAGAGACTTGACATCTCTTGGGCAGTAAAAATGTTTATATACTGTATTTGGGACAGATGTGAACTTGCTCCAACCCTTGCTCTGAGTTGAAAGAAAGGCTTTTGTGCATCAAGTATCTCTGATTAAATTTCATTTATTCACAAAAGATAAAAAGGCAATTGTGTAAAAGTCTGACTTTTAAAAAAAATTAATTTTATTGAGCATAGTATAAATTAGCAACAGGAGGTTCTTCCTTTTATTAACCATTTCAAGCCTCTTGTAGTGGACAGATTAAGACTTTTTTTTTTATCAGATAGTGTTACCAGATAGTGTGGCTTTTTTATCAGCTAGTGTTATTGGATAGTACTATACTGCTCCAAGTGGGTTTTCAGTTCTGTTTTTCCTTGCTTGTGGTGGTGAATAATTGGAGAGGAACTTGAGGTTATTTTTAGAGTATGAGTTGGTTTGGCTAATTTGCCTTGACTGTCTTCTCTGTGTTTCTTTGTCCTTTATGATCACATTGTTCCCTTGGAGAACTTCACCAGCTGATACTCCAGCAGTGCATAAGCCTTGCACCTGTTGTATCAGGATCCAAGAAAATATTGTCGTTGATAGTTCTCTGATAACTCACATGATTGCAGGAGGAGGCTTGGGGTTTCTTACATAGGTCCCAAAGTAGGTGCATACACCACTAATGTAAGGAATCATGCTGATAGAGGTTAACCACTGGTACTCTGAGTTTCGTGAATGCACTTGTGTGTTTGAAAATGCAAGCTGTTGATCTGCACCACCCTGCCCTGGGAAATGTTTGGATTTTCCTGATCACTTTCACATCTTGAGCTTATCTGCTGTATTTCAAGTGCCGTTGTGTGAACAGCAGTCCCAGAGAGCCACAGAAGTATGAATAGGCTTTGTACACAGCACTTGTACAAAAAAAAAAAACCAGACTCGGGGCACACGATATTCACTTTNTATTTCAAGTGCCGTTGTGTGAACAGCAGTCCCAGAGAGCCACAGAAGTATGAATAGGCTTTGTACACAGCACTTGTACAAAAAAAAAAACCAGACTCTGGGAAACAGATATTCACTTTTCAGTTAGAAGCAGTGTTTTTGACAAAAAAGGAAAGTAACAAAATGAAAAGTTCTCACTATTAGTGTAAAAATTTCAACAGGCTAAGGTAAAAGGCTGAGAGTATTGTACCCTTTACTCTGTGAGAAAAGTGTCACATTGCCTCTTTAAAGAGCAGAAAACATAGATACCACAAAAATGCTACACTGTATGTTAACAAGTGAGTAGCACTTGTAGTTAATTTTAAAAGAAAAAAAAAAAGTGGGAATAGCCATTTACAGCAAGGATTTATTACTTTGAGATTCATGGGCAGCAATTCCTCTGTCATGCCTTGAGCCAGAATTCAGACCACATCCAGGTAGTGAGGTTAAACTATAGAAATCCACTGGGGCTAAATGCAGAGGAGGTTCTGCAGCCAGGAGGGGAAGAGAGAAGTGGGAGCATGAGACAAAATGAAAGGTCCTATATGTTCTGGAGGAAGGTTTTTGCCTCTCATTCTCTGTAATTGAGTATGAGACCTGCTGAAGTCGATAGGAAAAAGTCCCAATTCCTGTAACAGCTTGGCCCCTGAAGTGCTGGATTCATTAGGGTGTTGTCTGACTCTGTGCTATGTAGGGTTTTTTCTCAGTTTGTCTTTTGAATCAGACATACAGATAGAAAAACTGTCAAACACCATTTATTGCCTGATGGGATGCACATTCTTGCGGAATTGTGTGGATTATTCCAAGGTGTCGCCACAGAATTTTCATCTGATGGCCTTATTTGTACTTTGTTTGAGGACACAGAATATCCTTACAGCCCCTCTGAATATGAACAGTCTCTGACATGCTGCTTTGCATAAACTGGCTCCATTTAGGAGCTTTTGCTGGGACTGAGGAAAAAGAGGAGAGTTTACTATCTCTGGACGAAGGGTCAGGCTACTCAAGAAGAGTACAGTGATTTAGGTTATACAGAAAGAAGAATATTAGGAAGGCAAAAGCACAGCTAGAACTCAGTCTGGATGCTGCTGTTAAATGACAAGAAGTGTTTTTATAAGTATATTAACAACAAAAAGGGAGCCAAGGAGAATCTCTATCCCTTGTTCCCCTGTGTATCCAACATCGCTACCACAGATGAAGAAAAGGCTGAGATACTTAATACCTTCTTTACCTCAGTCTTTAGCAGCCTCAGTTATCCTCAGGATATTCAATCCCCTGACCTGGAAGACCAGGATGGGGAGCAGAATAATCACCTCATAAGGTGGAAGCAGTTAATGACATGCTAAGTCAACTTGACACCCACAAGTCTATGGGAACAGATGAGACACCCGAGAGTGCTAAGGGAGCTGGCAGAAATGCTTTCCAGGCCACACTCCATTTATGAACAGTTGTGGTTAACTGGGAAGTTCTGGATGACTGGAGGCTGGCCAGTGTGATGCCCATCTACAGGAAGGGCAGAAAGGAGGATTCAGCAAACTACAGGCCTGTCAGCCTGACCTCAATACCAGGAAAGGTTATGGAGTGATTCATCTTGGGTGTGATCACAGAGCAGGTGCAGGAAAATCGGGGGGATCAGGCCCAGCCACTATGGGTTCATGAAGGGGAGGTCCTGTTTAACCAACCTGATCTCTTTCTATGACCAGGTGACCTGCCTAGTGGATG